>PVJN01032941.1:0-23785 GCA_004026805.1 Lasiurus borealis | reverse complement strand
CCGGCCCTCGCGGTTGGGCCGGGCCCCTCCTCCCGGTGCGGGGGTCACGAGCGTCCGCACCACGTCAGGAGCTGGGGGCGGGCGAGCCGGGGTGCGCGCGAAGCTGGGCTCTGCCCCGAGGAGCCGCGGGCGTCCGGTGACGAAACCAACGAGCACGGCGCGGGGGAAGCCACCGCCAGGACGTACCAACTGCTGGGGCGGGGGGGGGAGGCGGGCGCCACCACCGGGGTGCATCCTGCCGTCGGGCCCCCGCCGCGGCGTGCTGGTTCCATGTGTTATCTCCTAGCCCTTTGAAAGGAAACCAGAGTAGCACAGAGCCTGCCACACACTCTAGTTAAAGCTTCAAAGTTTCCTCTGGGAAATCAAACCTTTGCTGGCCCTTTTGTATGTATCTAGTTATACTGAAATTACCTGTTCACGTGACCGCTTGAAATGCTAGAGTCTGATCATTCCAGGGGAGGGGGAAATCTGGGAAAAACACCTAGGGATGTCAGGTGAAGTGTAACATCAGAACAGACACTTTGGTGAAATCTTTTTTTTTTTTATGATAATCTTCAAGTAGCTTTACTTTCTGGGGAGAGAAATTTGAAATGTGCATAATCCAGCAATTTCATGTCTAAAAAAAATAGAGAGCCGACACCGGTTTGGCTCAGTGGATGGAGCGTCGGCTTGCGGACTGAGGGGTCCCGGGTTCGATTCCGGTCGGGGGCATGTACCTTGCTTGCAGGTACATCCCCACTGTGGGGCGTGCAGGAGGCGGCTGATCGATGTCTCTCTCATCGATGTTTCTGACTTTCTATCTCTCTCCCTTCTTCTCTGTAAAAAGATAAATAAAATATATTTTTTAAAAAAAATAGAGAAACTGCTACAGGTGTATACAAAAAGGTATGTTTATATTCAAGGCTGTTCCCTTCCAAGAAAAAATAGAACAGAAATGTCCAATACGACATGGATAATGTGTTATGTTCCCAAGATAAACTATTACAATAAAACTAATAAGTAGAAACATTTGATGGCTCATAGCATGAGTTACTGAAATGGTGAAATGCCAAAAAATTACATAACACTGTAAAATGATATACATACGCTTAAAAGTACACAGAATAACGGTATATCCTGATTATGGAAAACGTGCATATAGAAAATGAACTACATGGATAGATGAACACACAATGTGATCATGTTATGAGGGCAGGAGACGGGAGAGGTGGAAGCCAGGATGGATGGGGAGAGGGGATAAACAGGACTTCAGATCTGTCATGATGTTACAGGAAAGGGGACCTGACCCTTAGTGGTTCTGTCTCAGGCAGGCCCATAATGTGTTTGTTGGTCCTTGACTTCGTGGGAAAAAAAAAAATCACAACATTAATCCAGGTGATTTTGAGAGTATGTTTATTAAAACTGAAGACAATGAAACAAGGGCTATGACAGAAAAAGCAACAGGAGAGCAAGGTGGGCTGCTTTGGCTCTCTGGAAATATTATAAGAAAGAGCCTAGGTGGAGCTGCTTTAGTTCACTGGGAAGTCCGAGAAAAGGGGCTTTGGAGACAGGTTCAGGAATTTAGCCTGGGACAAGCTGCTCCTGCTGCCCCTTGCTTCCCGGGTTGCAAGTCTCATGGGGACCCCTGGAGTTTAGGAGATGTGCCCTTGTGAGGGAAAAAGAGGGGGGGAGGGAAAGACAGGGGCATGTTCCAGGGAGGGGGAACTCATTCATTTTTGTTTTGAGGTGTTTTTTTTAAGGGCTGGGAGTTTAGGAGCAGTCCTAAGGAAGGATCTCAACAAAATACTCATCAGCTTTTCCAGGTGTACCCTTTCAGGCTCATGGTCTCCACTGACTGGTTGGCACACGGGCAGGGGATCATTAGTCACTGCAGCTGATCCTGGCGATGCCCACCTGGTTTTGCTGCTTTTCTGGGCCTGGTGCTGAAATACATCTCAGTCCTAGATGTTACTCTAGGGAGGTGACCTGTAGCTGAGGATAAATTGCTCAGCCAATTTGTTCAGATGTCTCAGTTTCCCGATTCTACTTGCCAAGGAATTTTCCTAGGTTCTTACTATCTTGCCTCAATTATTTCTTTTTTTTAAATATATTTTATTGATTTTTTAGAGAGAAAGGAAGGGAGAGGGATAAAAAGTTAGAAACATCGATGAGAGAGAGACATCAATCAGCCGCCTCCTGCACGCCCCCTACTGGAGATGTGCCCTCAACCAACATACATGTCCTTAACCGGAATCGAACCTGGGACCTTTCAGTCCGTAGGCCGACGCTCTATCCACTGAGCCAAACCAGTTTTGGCAATTATTTCTTTTTTAAAAAAGAAGAAACCTGCCCTAAGTGGTTTGGCTCAGAGTCGGCCTGCAGACTCAAGGGTCCCAGGTTCAATTCCAGTTAAGGGCATATACCCAGTGGAGAGTGTGCAGGAGGGAGCTGATTGATGTTTCTCTCTCATCAATGCTTCTAACTCTCTATCCTTCTCCCTTCCTCTCTGTAAAAAAATCAATCTATACTAATAAAAGGGTAATATGCTAATTAGAGTGGACAACTTTCCAGACAAAGCTGCAGAGACTGTGAGGGCCAAGGCTTAGGCAGCTATGGGCGGCTGCCAAAGGGCTAAGGCTCAAGCCTGATTCGCCAGGTCATCTCCTGCAGAGGGAAGCCATACTGGAGGCAGAGGCAGTTAGGGTGGATCAACCCAACAGGGGGCGAAGTTAGGGTCGATCAGGCCAGCAGGGGGGCAAGATCGGGGCAATCAGGCAGGCAGGCAAGTGGTTAGGAGCCAGCAGTCCCAGATTATGAGAAGGATGTCCAACTGTTGGTTTAGGCTCAATTCCTTGGGCCTGGCAGTCAGACATCCCCTGAGGGGCCCCAGATTGGAGAGAGTGCAGGCTGGTGCACAAATTTCATGTACTGGCCTCTGGTAAAATATATATTTAAAAAAAGAAGAAGAAGAAACCTAAAAATAAACATAGCAAAGTGTTAACACTTGGATAGTGGAACTATACATTAGTCACAGTACTATTTTGTAACATTTAAACAGGTCACCTACTTCCAAATGATCCTCCCAAATCTAGCTAAACCACTTTTTCATCTGTCTCTTGTAACTCCAGGTCATTTCTCCTGCTTGGTTCCTCAGCTTCTGGGACTTTCGATCACACATTATACAGTGCAGTTATCTGTTGTATACATATCTATCTTTTCTACAAGACTTGTTAGCTCTCTGAAAACATGACCCATGACATGGATTCCATGTAACCCTAACAAGTAGCAAAGAGTCTGGCCAAAAGGAAACACTCAATACATGCTAATTAAACTAAAGTGAAGGAGGGAAATCAGAAAAGTTGTCAATGCAAGGCCAGAAATGTCCTTTTGGGGCACCTATCTCAAAGAAGATTGGTGATGTAGTTGTTAGCAGCTCTCTTGCAACCCTAAGGAGAGCCAGCCAATGGTAGGCAGCCTCTAAGATGACCTCCAATTGTAATGGAGTGAAATGCTCAGTCTCTGACTCTATCTTAATTCTAGCTTGCATTCTCCCATGGCCTTAAAGCAGATAGTTCCTGCCATAGGTATGCTAACCATTACAGGAATTCTGCTGGAGGCTTGAGTTTTTGGAATAACAGAAGTTCATGTTTAATTCCCAGTCAGGAAACATGCCCAGGCTGCGGCTTGATCTCCAATGTGGAGCATGCGGAAGGCAGCCAATCAATGATTCTCTCTCATCATTGATATTTTTATCTCTCCCTCTCCCTTCCTCTCTGAAATCAATAAAAATCCTATATAACAAAAGCCTAATATGCTAAGTGTTCAGTCATCTGGTTGTCCATTCAACCAATCAAAGTGTAATATGCTAATGATATGCTAAAGCCACTCAACCTCTCACTATACTGTGCACTGACCACCAGGGGCCAGACATTCTGACCAGTAGGTTAGCTTGCTGCTGGGGTCTGTTCGACTGGAACTGAGTGAGATGGGCCAGACACACTCTGGAGCCCTCCCACATTCCCTCCCTGGCTAGCCAACCTCTTGTATCCCGCCCCAGCCCCAATCGTGCACCAGTGGGGTCCCTTGGCCTGGCCTGCACCCTCTTGCAATCCGGGACCCCTCAGGGTATGTCGGAGAGCTGGTTTTGGCCCAATCCTGCAGGCATAGGCAAATCGACTGAACAGTGGAACAAACAGTCACTATGACACACATTGACCACTAGCGGATAGATGCTCAACACAAGGGCTGCCCCTAGTTGTCAGTGCACTCCCACAGGGTGAGCACCACTCAGCCAAAAGCCAGGCTCATAGGTGGCGAGCACAGCAGGGGTGGCAAGAGCCTCTCCCACCTCTACAGCAGTGCTAAGGCCAGGGGTGAGCCTAAGCTATCAGTCGAACATCCCCCAAGGGCTCCTGGACTGCAAGAGAGCACAGGTCGGGCAGGGAGATCCCCCACCCCCAAGTGCATGAATTTCGTGAAGCAGGCCTCTAGTAAAAAATAAAAGACCTAGAAACTGAAACTTACTGAGAGGCTTCCTAGAAGTGAGCCACCCAGGCCAGCTGGGTGATTTTAGCTTTTTGAAGAGATAAAAAGGTGTTGGAGAGCCCTAGACGATAGCTCAGTGAATAGAACACTGGCCTTCGGACCAAAGGTCCCAGGTTCGATTCCAGTCAAGGGCAAGTACCTTGGTTGCAGGCTCCTTCCCAGCCCAGGCCCTGGTTGGAGTTCATGCAGGAAGCAACCAATTGATGTGTTTCTCTCACATCAATATTTCTCTGTCTTTCCCTTTCTCTCTTCCACTCTCCCTAAAAATCAATGGAAAAATATGCTTGGGTGAGGATTAAAGAAAAAAAAAAGGTGTTGGAGAATTAGAGCACCTGGGTGTCATGATAGGGCTTGTTTCAAGAGGATCACTGGGGCTGCTGTGCTTACAACACCTGAAGAGCAAAGGGAGCAGAGCACTCCACAGCAATAACCTTGGCAAGAGATTGTGGCTCCGACAGAATTACGGCAGGAAAGGAGTTTAAGGAGAGGTCTTGGCTGGGGAACAATTGGAACTCAAAAGGTATTTAAAAAGGAAGGAATTCTTACCATTTGCAGCAACCTGGATGGAACTGGAGAGCATTATGCTAAGTGAAATAAGCCAGTCAATGAAAGAAAAATACCACATGACCTCACTCATTTGTGGATAATAAAGAACATTATAAACGGATGAACAAAAAGATAGATACAAAGGCAGTAAAGCATCAAACAGACTCTCAAATTACAGCGGGAAGGTTAGGGAGAGGTGGGGGAGATAAGAGATCAACCGAAGAACTTGTATGCACGCATGCATATAAGCATAACCAATGGACTCAAGACACTGGGGGGTAGGGGCATGTATGCGAGTGGGGTGAGGGGAGGATAATTGGAAAATATGTACACATGTAATACCTTAATAAAAAATGGGGGGTGGGAATCAAAAGGTACTTAATCGCGGAGATGGAGTTTCTTCTATCACTAACTTACTAGTAGCGAACTCAAGTAAACCACTTCTAGGTTCTGAGCCTCAGTTTCCCTACCAGCGAAATGGGGGAAAATATTCCCACATAACCGGGCCTTCATGAGAACACAATGACAAGTGTCCAAGGCTGACCGTGTGCAAAGTGAGACCCCAGAGCCCCAAGGACCGCACGAGCCGTCCACAAAGGAGGGGAGCCGCTGCAGAACTGTTGCCCGACTGCCCAACCAGTAGCAGAGCATCCGAGATCCCGAGCAACTAAGCAGGCGAAAGACCCGCCAGGGCGGGAACCGCAACGCGGTTTGCAGCTCCCAACCTCGCGAGATTTGTCAGCCGGGCAGAGTCACCGGTCCGGCCACATCTCGCGAGGCCGCGGTTCCGCCGGCGGATCTGGGTTTACGGGGAAGATGGAGTATCCCGGGTTCGGTCCAGTGGCGGCCACGGACGGCGGCGGGGTCCTGCCGTACCGCAGCTCGGAGGAGCCGGAGGCTGGGGAGCCGGACGGTCTGCGCTTCGACCGCGAGAGGGCGTGCCGCCTGTGGGAGGCGGCGGCCGAGGCCCAGCCCGTGGGGCGGGAGGCAGGTGAGTGAACGAGGAGGGCGGGGGTCCCCGAGGAAGGACCCCCTCGCCCGCCGGCCCACTTTGCGAGAGCGGCGGGAGCGCGAGGCTGCACTTCGGAGGAGCCCCCGACCGACTCTGCGGGCCCACCCCCGGGCTCCCGGCCCGCCCCCTTGCGTGACGCAGCCGGGGACTCCCCCGAGCTCGGGCAAACCCTGGGCCCAGACGCCGGGCTTGGTCGGCAAAACCAAGGCGCCTGCGTGCACACGGCCAAGGGCCTGCTCACGCTCGGGCCGCGGTGTTTCTGCCCCGCTTTCCGCACCCACCAAAGCGCAGCTCTTCCCTGGCTCCTGGATGTAGTCCCTGCCCACACCCGTGAGACCTACAGAACAATCCCGCCAGACTTTTAGCTAACTCACCATTTCTCCCTGATTTCTCTATCCTCTGTCCCAGTCTCCAGGCTTCCCCCACCTCCCCCCGTAATATCTCTAACCTCCTTTCTCTCGTGCCCCAATTTCCAAGGGCTCTCGAAGGCCTCCGTCATATCCCCATGTTACTGCCGGCCTTGGTGTGGGAGCCCTGGCTGACTTACCCTCGTTTGTAATTGTCCGGTCTCTGCCCTTTTCTTTCCTTTATCTTTTTAATATTTTTATTGATTCTTCACAGAGAGGAAGGGAGAGGGATAGAGAGAAACATCAATGAGCGACATTGATCCCTTGACTCCTGCACGCCCCCTACTGGGGATGCGCCTGCAGCCAGGATACATGCCCTTGACCGGAATCGAACCTGGGACCTTTCAGTCTGCAGGCTGACGCATTATCCACTGAGCCAGACCGGTTTTGGCAGGTCTCTGCCCTTTTCTGAGATATGGGAGCCAGGAATCTGAGAAAGAAGCTTTCCAGCTGGCTCTGCATTTTACCTAGCAGTGGGCAAGATGGACATAGAGGAGATGGAAAAAGCTGGCCTGACCTGGTTGCGTGACCCTCTTAACCGTCCTTAGAAAAGCTAGCTGCTTTACTACCCAAAAGAACAGCAGCCATCAGGACTTCTGTGCTAATCCTGTCAAGTAATCTGCAGGGCAATCAGATTGCACTAATGGTTTGTGCTTGCTGGATAGACAAATCTTGAAAAGTTCAGTATATTTACCTGTGAACTGATGATGCCCCCTGGAATAAAATGGAATTTTTTTAAAATTTATTTTTATTGATTTCACAAAGGAAGGTAGAGGGAGAGACAGATGGAAATGTCAATGATGAGAGAATCGTTGATTGGCTGCCTCCCACGGCTCACTACTGGGGATGGAACCTGCAACCTTGGCATGTGCCCTTGACCGGAATCGAACTCGGAGCCTTTCAGTCCGAAGGCTAATGCTCTATCCACTGAGACAAACCAGCTAGGACTAAAATAGAATTTTGTTACCACAGCCAAGGACTGTATGTTTCAATTTGGGGTGCTACACAGACTATACCCTTGTATATATATATATACTTCTCCAGTTTAAAAACTAGTCTAGCCTGATTCCTAAATTATTATGTACAAATTTGTGCCCCTCCTCCCCCGCCCTCAACCTCACAATTTTTCTCTCATTAATTTCACAAATGCCTGCTCTATTCACTGATGTCTGCTCTATTTCAAGACTGTTTGGGCCAAAACCGGTTTGGCTCAGTGGATAGAGCGTCGGTCTGTGGACTGAAGGGTCCTAGGTTCGATTCCGGTCAAGGGCATGTATCCTGGTTGTGGGCACATCCCCAGTAGGGGGAGTGCAGGAGGTAGCTGATCGATGTCTCTCTCTCATCGGTGTTTCTGACTCTCTATTCCTTTCTCTCTGTAGAAAATCAATAAAAAATTTTTAAAAAAAAAAAAAAAAAAGACTGTTTGGGTGTCAGAGGTGAGGAAAAACCTGTTCTTGCCCTGAAGGGGCTTGTTGTCTGGTCCATGAAGCAGGCACCACTGCAGTTTTATTTATTTATTTATTTATTTTTCAGTTTTATTATAATATAGTAGGTATAATGATGAGGAATGCCTAAGAGTAGGGTACACACAAGAAAAGGAAGTGACCTTTGTCCTCAGAGGACAGAACACAGCGACTGTGCATTGAAAAGTGAACTGTCTCTATGTGTGTATTTATGTACAGTGTCACACCAGTTCATTTCCCTAGTCTCCACACCTCTACAATATATTTTTTTAATATATTTTATTGATTTTTCACAGAGAGGAAGGGAGAGGGATAGAGAATCAGAAACCTTGATGAGAGAGACATCGATCAGCTGCCTCCTGCACCCCACCTCACTGGAGATGTGCCCACAACCAAGGTGCATGCCCTTGACTGGAATCGAACCTGGGACCCTTCAGTCCGCAGGCCGACGCTCTATCCACTGAGCCATACCGGTTTCAGCACATCTCTACAATATTTATATGAGATCTAGGTAGATACCTATCACATGCTTCTACTCACATTATTGTTTTTTTTTCTCTTTGCACTTTCATTGAGTTATAATTTATGTCATAAAATTCATCCATTGTAATTGTACTGAAAATTGGACTGTGACCACCTGGTTTGTAGGTTGACACTCAACCACAGAGCCACACCATCTGAGCCATTTTTAATTTTGTGAGGACCCTCCATATTGTTTTCCATGATGGTGGCACCAATGTGCATTCCTACCTTCAGTACACCAGGATTCCCTTTTCTCTACATCTTCAACACTTGTTTGTTGATTTATTATTTTTAATTTAATAAGTCTTTATTGTTCAGATTATTACAATTGTTCCTCTTTTTCCCCACCCTCTACCCTTACCTCACCTCCATCGTCCTCATCCATGGGTGTACAATTTTTGTCCAGTCTCTTCCCCCACCCCTCATATCCCCTTCCCCCCGAGAATTGTCAGTCTACTCCCTGATTCTGTTATATTCACCAGTTTATTCTGTTCATCAGATTTTTAATTCACTTAATTTTTAGATTCACTTGTTTATAGATATGTCTTTGTTGTTCATAATTTTTATCTTTTACCTTTTTCTTCTTCTTCCTCTTAAAGAATATCTTTCAGTATTTCATATAATACTGGTTTGGTGTTGATGAACTCCTTTAGCTTTTTCTTATCTGTGAAGTTCTTTTTCTGCCCTTCAATTCTGA
Organism: Lasiurus borealis; assembly: GCA_004026805.1. NCBI lineage: Eukaryota > Metazoa > Chordata > Mammalia > Chiroptera > Vespertilionidae > Lasiurus > Lasiurus borealis. The sequence continues at coordinate 14,614 of PVJN01032941.1, read as the reverse complement.
ATGATAGCTTTGCTGGGTAGAGTAATCTTGGTTTTAGGTTCTTGCTATTCATCACTTAGAATATTTCTTGCCACTCCTGTCTGGCCTGCATAGTTTCTGTTGAGAAATCAGCTGACAATCGAATGGGTGCTCTCTTGTAGGTAACTTTTTCTCTTGTGCTTTTAATATTTTCTTTTTGTCTTTTGCTCTTGGCATTTTAATTATGATGTGTCTTGGTATGGTCCTCTTTGAATTTCTTTTGTTTGGGATTCTGTGCACTTCCTGGACTCATAAGTCTATTTCTTTCACCAGATGAAAGAAGTTTTCAGTCATTATTTCTTCAAATAGGTTTTCAGTGTCTTGCTCTCTTCTGGCACTCCCATAATTCAGATGTTGGCACCCTTGAAGCTGTCCCAGAGGCTCCTTACACTATCTTCAAATTTTTGGATTCTTTTTCTTTTTGCTTTTACAGTTGAGTGTTTTCTGCTTCTTTGTATTTCAAATATTTGACTTGATTCTTTCATTCCTCCAGTCTGCTGTTAGGTCTCTGTATATTTTTAATTTCAGTCAGTGTATGTTTAATTTCTAGTTGGTCCTTAAATTGATCAGCCTTTTCTAGAAAATTCTTTAAAAACCTTATAACCGTAGTTTTGAACTCTATATCCAGTTGTTGGTTTTCCTCCATTTCCTTCGTTTGTGATCTGTTCCTTTGTCTCTGCTGCTTCCCTGAGTTGGTAGAATAGCTTCATGTGCCAGGTGTCCTATATGGCCCCAAAGCTCCGCCTCCCCAGTTACCTGAGATGAACACTCTTGGTGCACCCCTTTGTGGATTGTGTGTACAGCCTTGTTGTCATTAAGTCTTGATTGTTGTTGGTATCACTGGGGGGAATTGACTTCCAGGCCAGTTTACTGTGAGGATCAACTGTGTCTACTCCAGTGGAACTTTTGTGCTGGAGTCAGCCTTATGAGGCAAGACTTGCAAAATTGAAAAAGCCTCTCTGCTCAGCTTGTATGGGGCGGAGCCTCAGGGCTGAGCAGACAGCCTTGGCTTCCTGTCATCTCTGCCCTATGAGGCCTCTGGGTCTCAGTGTCCCTTGTTAATTGCTGCAGTCCTCTGTGTGCCGCACGCCTCTAGACCTCGTGCCTTTGGCAGCTCCCCTGAGTTTCTGTGTGCTCCGGGGACCATATGAGTCTGGGTCTCCAGGGTCTTGCCCCAAAATGGGGTTCAGTGCAGTCAGAACTGGAGTTCAGCGCAGTCGGGAAATTCTATCTTCCTTCCACTAGAGAAAGTCAGCAGTACACTCAGAACTCAATCCTCTCTTCACGCACTCACGCATGCGCCTTCTGACCTCTGCCTTTTGCGGCTCCCCTGAGTTTCTGTGCACTTCTCTCTTTTCCCGACAATCCAGACTCCCCCCATATGAGTCTCACCCAGAACTGGGGTTCAATGCAATCGGGAGTTTCTATCTCCTTCCCACTAGAGGAAGCTAGCCAGGCACTCACCCACCTGTTCTCTTCACACGTGTGTCTCCGTACCTCAGCTTTTTGCAGCTCCTCTGAGTCTCCTTAGCCCCTCTCTTTCCTTCTAGTTATAGAATTTCCACTCAACCAGCTTTCCTGTGGTTCTGGATGATGTCCGTTCTGTCTTTAGTTGTAGTTTTGAAATCGTTGTGCGAGGCAGCAGTTTAGGTGTTCACCTATGCCGCCATCTTGGTTTCTCTCATTTGTTGATTTATTAATGATAGCCATTCTGACAAGTGTGAGGGGATATTTCAAAAAAATATTCTAGCCCGGCTAGTGTGGATCAGTGGTTGAGCACCAACCTATGAACCAGGAGGTCACAGTTTGATTCCAGTCAAGGCACATGACTGGGTTGCAGGCTCAATCCCCAGTGTGGGACATGCAGGAGGAAACCAAACTGATTCTCTCTCATCATTGGTATTTCTATCTCTATCTCTCCCTCTTTAAAATCAATACAAATATTAAAAAAAAAAAAAAAGAATGTTCTAGCCCTGGCTGTTGTGGCTCAGTCAGTTAAACATCCTCCCATGCACCAAAAGGTCACCTGTTCAATTCCTGGTTAGGGTGTTTACAGGAAGCAACCAATCCATGTTTCTCTCTACATTTGTGTTTCTTTCTCTTTCCCTCTCTCTTCCTCTCTGAAATCAATAAAAATATACATATTTTTTAAAAGAATATTCTAGTCTTTTAATAATTAAACCCCAATACAGTTTTCTACCCAATTCTGTGTATACCATTATACCAATGTAAATGTAATTAGAAAATGCACCTGGCTGGTGTGGATCATTTGAGAGCATCAACATATGAACCAGGAGATTCAATTCCTGGTCAGGATACATGCCCGGTATGGGACTTGCAAGAGACAGTCGATCAATGATTCTCATCATTGGTGTTTCTATCTCTCCCACTCCCTTCCTCTCTGAAATCAATCAATAAATAAAAAGAAAATGCTATTGATCTTTTAGTGAAATAAATTTGAAGGTTGCTTTATTTTTTTTTTCTAATCTTTATTGTTAAAAGTATTACACAGGTCCTCCTTTTCCCCCATTAATCTCTTTCAGCCTGATCCTGTCCCTCCTGCCCCCCAGGAAAATGTTCCACAAATAATAAAAAGATACAAAATGTATGATTATAATAAATTTTTTAAAAGAACGGTGAGAAAATGATTTCCTTTTCAAGTCTTTCAGTTCTTTCAGGAAAGAAGTCTCAATTGGGTGCTACCCTGTCTTAACACCTCTCTTTCCAGTTGCTGCTCTCTTACTGTTCTTTTTAGGGAGAGCTCCAAGCCACTGTGCCAGTATCAGGCTAAAATTTTTTCATTTTTATTGCTACCTATTAAGTTGTGATCTAAGGATTTCTTTTTAAAACATTTTCTTGTACAGCACGGTGAATGTAGTTAATAACTCTATTGTATATTTGAAAGTTGCTAAAAGAGTGGGTCTGAAAAGTTTTTATAAAAAAAAATTGTAACTGAGTGTTGATGGATGTTAACTAGGCTACACCTGAACTTAATATAATGTTATATATCAATTATATCTCAGCTTAAAAATTTTTAAACAATTTATTTAGAAAATGAAGTTGGCTTACATAAAATTATCAAGTAATCGTATACACGATGAGAGAACATAGCATGAGTTATATAAAAGCAGTAGGGAAAGAGTGACTGAGGTTTGTCAAGATGTAATACTATGGCATTCCATTATCCAGTGACTGCATTTAAGGCAGGGTTCAAAGACAATTCTGTTGAAGCAGATTTTTAACTCACAGATTTTATTTTCCTCTCTATAGTGGAGCATATGATCCAGAAGAACCAGTGTCTCTTCACCAACACCCAGTGTAAGGTTTGCTGCGCCTTGCTCATTTCAGAATCTCAGAAGCTGGCACACTACCAGGTATGCCATAGTACCTTTAGAACTGCTCTACTTTCCAGACCTAGTTTCAAGCCCCCACTTCTCCTGACTTGCACTGTGAAGTGTAATTCCTTTTTAGCCACACAGATGTTGCCTCCATACATGTTAACTGTAACTTGAAGACTGACTGACTTTTCCCAAGTCCCATTTTTCTCATCTAAATCAGAATCATTATACAGTAGGTCCTCAGGTTACATTAGAGATCTGTTCCTATGGCACTACATGATGCGATTTTAGTAGGAACCCACCTACATAAGCATCTACGTCACTCACATGGAGCACATACACAGCAGTAATGAAGTGAAATAGTAAAAAAAAATTTTAAAGAATTATAATTCCTGACCTTTACTTGTGGTAAATAAATAATAAAAAAACATAAAGCACATATGTACATATGTTGAAATGATGGAATTTTTTTTTTTATAAATAAATGGGAGATGGCGACGCAACCACAAAATGATGTATGTAGAATCTGATGTAACCCGAGGGCTGCCTGTACTTATATATTGTCTTGTAGTGTGTACAGTAGAAAGTATGAGCTTTGGCTTTAAATAGATCAGAGTTTGAATCATAGCTCTGCTACTCATCTTGGGCAAAAATCCTCAGTATCTTCAGCCTCTGTTTCTTCATTTATAAGATAGAGATGATGCCCTCTTTGTTTGGCACACAGACCAAAGAGTCCCAGATTCAATTCCTGTTAAGGGCATGTACCTCAGTTGCAGGCTCAGTCCCCTTGGGCAAGGCAACCAATCGATGTGTCACTCTCACATCAATGTTTCTGTCTCTTTGTCTCTCCCCGCCCCCTTCCACTCTGTCTAAAAATCAGTAGACAAAATATCCTCAGGTGAGGGTTAAACAAAACAAAAACAAGATAGAGATGATGGTAATTTTCTCATAGGTTGTTGTGAAGATTAGATTTGACAGCATGAAAAGTGCCTTGAGCAGAGTGGGAACTCAAAAGACTAGGTTTTTTCCCACACCCTCTCCTGCTTAAAAGTTTTATGAGGATGAATCAGGTGAAAACTAGTAAGTGTTTTTGAGTTCCTTAGATATGAATTGGCATTTGGCTATCTTTGATCTTTTTCCTGGGTTCTTACAGAGCAAAAAGCATGCCAACAAAGTGAAGAGATACCTAGCAATCCATGGAATGGAGACATTTAAGAAGCTAGACTCAGATCAGGTAATCCAGCTGCCATGTTGATACTACTCACTTCCTGATGAAGCCAGCAGACAGGTTGGTGTGGTAAAAAGAGCATGGGCTTTGAGTCTGACTTGGCTTCATATTCCAGCCCTGTTGTGTGACTTGGGCAAATCTTATTAATTCTCTAGCCTTGATTTCTTCCTTTATCAAAAAGAGAATGCTAATATCAACTATGTTTTAGGATTTTCCAAACTAAAATGAGGGAAAGAAAAAGACCCCACACAGAGCCTGGCACATAGCAGGAGCTTAGTAAATGGAGCCGTTGCTATGCATTACCACCCAATGGTTTGATGGAGGAGTACAAGGAAACAAAAAGTGGAAGGAGGCCAGGCTGCTTTCTTGAGATCAGGGAAAAGAGCTGAGCTCAGCACTTGAGTGTTTTGAGTTAATAAGTGGTAGGAATACCTTATCAGATGCCTGCTCTGATAGAGATGTAAACACATTTGCTTTTTGGTTTAGAAATAATTTAGGAATTATGCTGAAACAACCCAAAATCCTCAGGGGTACTGTAATTTTTGTTCCATAGCACTACCTCTACAACTTACTGGTTAGATGACTTTAGTTAAATCACTTAACCTCTGCGTTCTTTGTCCATAAAGTGGAGATAGTAATTTCTCTCTTAAGGGTATTATAAGGTAAAATTTTAATTCCTAATGTATACCCAGTGAATATAAAAATTGTGCCTCCTATTACAGATTTGGAAGCACCATGTTCATCCCTTCTCCAATACACTAGACTGATCCCCTACTTGCCCTTCTTATAATTTAGAATTCCAAAAGTCAGGATCTAACCAATGCTACCCCAATAAGTTCAATAAAAATTAAAAGTAGCTCAGCTGGCATGGCTCAATGGTTGCACATCAACCTGTGAACCATGAGGTCAAGGTTCGATTCCTGGTCAGCGCACATGCCTGGGTTGCATTCTAGAACTCCAGTGTGGGACATGCAGGAGGCAGCCAATCAATGATCCTCATCATTGACATTTCTATCTCTCCTTCTCTCTCTAAAATCAATAAAAATAGTACTTTTAAAAATAATAATAATAAATAGCCCTGGCAGATGTGGCTTAGTTGGTTGGGTGTCATCTCATGCCCTGAAGGGTTTCTGGTTCAATTCTCAGTCAGAGCACATGCCCGAGTTGCAGGCTCCATCCCCAGTAGGGAGCATATATGAAATACCCAAAAGATGTTCCCTCTCACACTGATATTTCTCACTCCCTCCCCCTCTCTCTTAAAAATCAATACAGATTTTTTCTTTAAAAAAAAACAAAACAGAGCCCGACGAGTGTGGCTCAGTGGTTAAGCATGTACCTATGAACCTATAGGTTATGGTTCGATTCCTGGTCAGTGTACAAGCCTGGACTGCAGGTTCAATCCCCAGTAGGGGGCATGTAGGAAGCAGCTGATTGGTGGTTCTCTCTCATCGTATCTCTCTCTCTCCCTCTCACTTCTTCTCTCTGAAATCAATAAGAACTTTCTTTAAAAAAAGAAAAAACCAAAATCAACTTTGTGACCCTGAGCAAGTCACTTCACCTTTTTATACTTTAATTCCTTCAACTCAGGATGTTCCAGTAGTTTCAAACAAGGTCACAGTCTCCCCCAATTAAAGAATTATTCAGCCCAAAATATTGGTAATGCCAAGGTTTAAAATGTTGTCTTGCCCTAGCCAGTTTTACTCAGTGGATAGAGTATCAGCTGGCAGACTAAAGGGTCCCAGGTTCAATTCTGGTCAAGGATACATACCTTGGTTGCAGGCTATTTACCAGCCCCAGTCCTAGTTGGGCTCATGCAGGAGACATATATTCGATGTGTTTCTCTCACATCAATGTTTCTCTGTGTCTTTCCCTCTCTCTCTCATTCTCCCAAAAAGTAATGGAAAAATATCCTTGGATAAGGATTAAACAAATAATAATAATCCTATGTAACAAAAGCCTAATATGCAAATCAACCAAATGGCAGAATGATGGGTTGCTATGACGCACATTGTCCACCAGGGGGCAAACGCTCAATGCAGGAACTACCTCCTAGTGGTCAGTGTGCTCACACAAGGGGAGTAGTGCTCAGCCAGAAGCCCTGAGCCAGGCTCAAGACTGGCAAGCACAGTGGTGGTGGCGGGAGCCTCTCCTGCCTCCTCAGCGGCACTAAAGATGTCCGACTGCCAACTTAGGGGAGCAGGCCTAAGCCATCACTTGGACATCTCCTGAGGGCTCCCAGAATATAAGAGGGTGCAGGCTGGGCTGAGGGACCTCTTCCCCCCGAGTGCACAAATTCTGTGCACCAGGCCTCTAGTAATAAAAATAAAATAAATCTTGCCCTGACCAGTGTGGCTTGGTGGTTAGAGTGTCGACCCAAGCACCAAAGGGTCACAGATTTGATTCCCAGTCAAGGGCAGGTACCTGGGTTACAGGTTGAGTCCCTGGCCCCAACATTTGAGAGGCAAGCAATTAATATGTCTCTTTCACATTGATGTTTCACTTCTCTCCCCCTCCTCTCTTCCACTCTTTCTAAAAAGCAATGGAAAAATATCCTCAGGTGAGGATTAACAAAAATAAATAAAAAAAATGCTGTATTGCCTGGTAGTTCAGTTGGTTAGAGTGTAGTCCCAATACACCCAGGTTGCGGGTTTGATCTCCAGTCAAGGCACATACAAAAATCAACCAATGAATGCATAAATAGGTGGAAGAGCAAATTGATTCTCTTTCTCTCCCTCCCTCTCTAAAATCAATAAGTAAAAATTTTTTAAAACACCATAATCTACTAATACTTGTTCAATAAACCCTGAGCCCTCTGCTGTGTGCCAGACTCCAGCAGATTGCTAAGGATAGGAAACAAAGTCAAACAGTCTGTGCCATCCATGTTGAAGTTTAGTTCACAGAAAAGTCTCCCAAGCTATTATGTTGTCAGCTTAGGGTTACAAGTGGCATGCTAAAGAGATCTGTTTCATGCACTCTGGGAGTATGGATGAGGAACAAAATTAATTTTTCCTGGAATAGTCACACAAAGTGCCTTGGTAATTGTTTATTGAATAATTTCCTTGAGTAAAAGTCTCCCAGAAGATGTGATATTTAATCTGGGCCTTGAAGGCTAAGCAGACATATGCCAGGTAGAAAAGAAAGAAAGATCATTCTGGGTAACAAGAATGGCCCACACAAAAAATAAGAAAGTAACAGAGCATAAAGAGGGGAATGGTGAGTAGAGCCTGGTGTGAGTTAGCTGGAGAAGAATCCAGAAAGGTAGGTTGGGGTAGTGTGCAAACGGGGCCTTGAATACCCATTCTCCTGTGGGCAATGGGGAACCATTTTAGATATTCTGGCCGGGCAGTGACATGTTCAGACCTGTGTTCTTTCTCCCAACCAGAAGAGCAGCAGAAGCAAAGACAAGAACCAGTGCTGCCCCACCTGTAACATGACCTTTTCCTCCCCTGTCGTGGCCCAGTCGCACTACCTGGGGAAGACCCACGCAAAGAACTTAAAGCTGAAGCAGCAATCCACTAAGGTGGAAGGTACTGGTTTTCCTGAGTAGTGCTATATCGGGACCCTCCCACCCCCATCCTTAGGGCACTAATGCCAGGTGCTCCCAGAAACTCACTGGGGCCACAGACTTGAAGAGGTTGAACTGCTTTTGGGAGCCCTTCAAAATATTAAAGTAGACTCAGCTTCATTGAAATGCAGCCTCAGAGTTGTACTCACCTAACCTCTATTTAGCTACATCAGTTTTTCTCTGTAGAAGCGTCTTATCCCTGAGCTTTTGTTCTGACTAATGATTTGGAGTGTCAAAGTCCTTCAGGCCATACACACCATGAGAGCATTATACTTCCTACCTCTCCCACTTAGATTTTTTTCCTCCCAGCATCCATCTGCCCTATTACCATATGTTCCAAGTTGAAAGCTAAAACCTAGTCTTTTTTGTGTGCTCAGGTTATGCCCTGCTCACTTTTAATCTTCAAAGATGCCTCTTCTCAAGACAGGGACTTGCCTTTCAAAGCTGAATACTTCAGTACTGTCACTATTGCCCCATAAGCTGTGTTTGCAACTGCTATGAATTCATTCCCAGTATAGTGACTTCTAAAGTAACCCCCTTTATCTTGTCACCACTGGGACCCTTGATTTCATCTCATTAACTCCTGACTTTCTGGCATTTTTTAACCTCTGTTAACTGCAGTTAGTCAAGATGAAAATTCTTTGATCTTTATTTTATTTTTTCTTGGTAACTTTTGCTTCTCTCCATTTTGGTTCAAGAAGTAGATGATACTATCTATAATACTTACTATCCTTTTTTATATTATTGTATTATGGAAATAAGACAACAATGTTTTGGAAGGCTTTGAAGATAAAGTAAAAAAAAATTCACTTAAAATTACACCTTCTTATCACATCAAAATCTAGTTATTTCTGCTATAAACCTGAATAACTTTGAACTCACAGATGCCCAGGTTTAAATCCTAGGGCTGTTATTTACCATTTATATGACTTGACTTTTTCATGCCTGAGTTTCTTCACCTTCATAGGTTGTGAGGATGAAATAATATATATGGAACCTAGGACATAACAGATGCCCAGTAAATGACAGCTGCTATTTTTAGTAATAGTACAATCATTAAGATAGCCAGTGAGTGGCATTCCCCACAACAAATACAGTAGTTGGGCAGGCATCTACCACTATTACTAATAATAATTGTTTTCATTAAAAATCAATGTTTGTACCATTCATGGCAGCAAAAATATACTAAACATTAGGCCAAGAGAAACCAGCTTAGGAACAGAACTTTATAATATCTCTCACTTATCTTTAGATGAACTTATCTTTCCATAAATAGGAAAATTCCCTGGAATATGCCTAGTCCCAAGGATTCCATATTCTGGAAGTTATTTTCCATAACCACTTTTGGCCTTTGCCACATGCATATATGTTTTTTATATAGTTGTAATTGTCATACATGTATCCTGCTTTTACTTTTAGTGTATGCACATTTTCCTGTTATCACTTAGTTTATTAGTATATTTCTGAATTTAAACATTTTTAATGTAAAAGTGATATAAGCACATTGTGGAAAATATAGATAAGTGGAAAGAAAAAGTACCCATAATTTTACCATTTGAAGGTAACCATTGTTGCATTTTATAGTACTGTTTTTCCTGTTATCTTTCACTGTGTGTGTGTGTGTGTGTGTGTGTATCTGTTTTATGTGTATCTAGATTGAGTCCATGAATATGAACACATAAACATATAATACTTTAAAATAATCTTGTTTTTATAAAAATGATGCATACTCATTATGAATAATTCTAGTTCAAACAATGCAAAAGGTACAAGAAAAAAGTAAACTTTCACCCAAATTCTACCACCAAGAGAAAAACACTGTTAATATGTTGGTGATTTTCAAAATACCAGAACATACATATAAACTGTGTATGTATCTTTTCACAACAATATAATTATATTGTTCATGCAGCTTTCTTTTATACTCTTCATTTTAACTTAACATTTGTATTTCCTCATGTTATTAAAAACTTTTATAAACATTTTTAATGACTAGAAGGCATCTCATCATATCACATTCAACCATTCCTCTAATGCTTTTTCCTCTCTCCTTCTTGGTATTTATAAATAACTCTATAACAAACATCCACATAGAATACTCTTTCCATATTTCAAGCTGTTTCTGGAGGGAAGACTCCCAGAGGTCTCATTTTTTATTGGATGTCCATTAAGTAGTTCCTTTAACTTTACTTAAGCATTTGCCTCTGATGCTTCTATTCAATATCTTTTTAAAAATGACCTTTATATCAACCATTATCTCTTTTCTGGTGTCAAAAATCTACATTCATTGTAGAAAAGTTGGGAAATACTGAAAAGCCCTTTTACTTCATGCTTTTGGTCTTTTTCCATACATCACCAGTATGCTTTGTTGCTTTACAGAATTGAGGACATAAACAGATTTCTGTATAACCTTTTCTTTTTAACTCAGTACCACATACTGAATATTTTCTCATTAAATATTCTGCAACACATATATTACTTTTCAAGTGACTTGCTGAAACAATGATCAGAAAAAGTCAATGGCCAGAGAAATTGAGATTCCCTATCCTGGAAAATCATTGTGGGAAAAGCCAGCAAGTTTCTTCTGGCTTACTAAAAATCCTTAAAACTTCCCACATTCAAGTGGTACCAAGATGAAAGAGCCCCTCAGACATCTGTGAGTGCTGCTGAGCCCCACCCCTCCTCCACCATTGGTGGAGGTTCTAGCCCACATTTGTAAAGCATTGGTTACTAGATCCACACCATTTCAGCCACATGGCCTCATTAGTGAGTTATGGCATCCACTTAATAAGGCAGCAGCATGGCCTTCAGTCAGCATTCGGATATCTCTTGATCCACAGGAGGCTTACACATATGTCCATACCAGGCTCTGATTAACAATTCACTAACCAAGGTGAAAGCATGAACTGTAGCCCCTTGCCACACTCTGGCAGCCTGGCAGAGCAAAGAAGGCATGGTGTCTAGGATCACACAGACCTTGGTTCCACTCACTAGCTGGATGGTCTTGGACAAGTCATTTGCCCTGTGAGCCCTGATTTTTCTCTGTAGTGTAGCAAAATGATATATACTCATGAAGCAGTTCTGAGGACCAAGGGAGAAAATACATGTACAAAGCACATTATGACTAGTAAATGTCAGTGTCATCCTCTTCTCTCCCCACCTTACCCCAGAAAGAAGTGTCATGCAAAAAGCCTCCCAGTATAGTTTCCTTTTGTAAATGACCCTGCAAGCCCTTAGACCAGTGGTTCTCAACCTGTGGGTCGCGACCCCTTTGGGGTCGAACAACATTTTCACAGGGGTCGCCTAAGACCATTGGAAAACACAGATACAATTCATAACAGTTGCAAAATTACAGTTATGAAGTAGCAACAAAAATAATTTTATGGTCGGGGGTCACCACAACATGAGGAACTGTATTAAAGGGTCGCGGCATTAGAAAAGTTGAGAACCACTGCCTTAGACTCTCAGTTTCTATATTTGCACATTGCCTCCCATATGCTAGGGTATAATGAGAAAGGGAATAAAACACCCACTTACTGTTAAGTTCTAGGGATATTTGAAGGATAAAAAGACTGCAAGCATGTACATCGCTAGTCTGTTGTCATTTACAACTTGATAGTAGAAGTACAGAACCTCCTCAGAATGTGAGAAAATCAGGGCTCATGTACCTAAAGTAGTTAAAACTATTGAACAGAGTAGCTCCCCCAAATCTTTGCAGTTTTCTTAATTAGAGAAGGCTTTCACTGTGTGATTCACCCTTGCAGGGCCCCCAGTGCAAGTGTGATTAACTAGTTACCAGCCTTCATTTGCATTCAGTATATTCAAAAGCCTAGCACCTTCTGGGTTTTTTCATTGTTTCTGTTTGAACTCTCTCACTGCAGCTCTGTCGAAACGCCTTACAAACCCTTTCCTTGTGGCCTCCACCTTAGCCTTACACCAGAATAGAGAGATGATAGATCCAGACAAGTTCTGCAGCCTCTGCCATGCAACTTTCAACGACCCTGCCATGGCACACCAACATTATGTGGGCAAGAAACACAGGAAACAGGAGACCAAGCTCAAGCTCATGGCACACTATGGACGGCTGGCAGACCCTGCTGTCACCGACTCAGGTAAGGGAACCCAGCTCACACCCATAGTTGAATCAGACCTGGACCACCAGCGCTATGCTTTTCCTCCTTAGGTTTCTTAAGGCAGATATGGCAAACTGAAATACCTGCAGAAGCCAGATAAGAAATTTAAATAAGGGAAAGAGCCTGGAGGTGATAGGTCAGCTGAAAAGTGCATGCCTAACTGAGCCAGCTCTAGCCAATTATTACCAGTTTTTCACAAGAATCTAGAAGCCAGATTTGAATAAGAATTCTTATTTTTAAATGTGCAACTAAATTTTTAAAATGTTAAGTCCTGTAAGAATTGGGAAAGGGGCCACCAGTTTGCAACCTCTGATTTAAACTCCCTGTCATCCACATTTTTTGTAGAAGCCTCAGCTGCTTCTACTAGATTTTAGAGTGTCCTCCGGGCCCCTACTTTCCCAGCAGTTGAGACCTGCCTGTATTCCTAGGATAACATGGTGAATATCATTCTGACTGAGAATATTAGCCGCTCTCCTGACCTCAATATGCTCACTCATCAGCCACAGGAATGAGCATTCACAAAAAGTTAGAAGCCCTTCTCATCATAGTAACTACTCACTGCCTATAGTAAGGGAGGGGAAGAAAAGAGAGATTAATTTTTCATTATTTATTGAGCAACCACTGTGTTTCTTCATTGAGGTACAGTAGTGACCAACACTAGCACAATTCCTGTCTCATGGAGCCGAAGTGAACTTTTGTGTTGGTCCTTAGGGTTTTCCTCCCTAGGCCATGGAGATCCAGTACCAGATAGTCAATACTTGAGGCCCCATGGCTTCCAGCTACCAGCAACTTTGCCTCAGGGAAACTGATTCCCAGAGCCATCTGGATTCTTCCCACAGTGCTGAAGAGATGAACATATAGTTGTCTTAGATGTTCCAGACCACATATAGGCAAGGGGAAGGATCATGGTTTTCTAACAATCCTCCAAACCCGAAAGCACCATGCAGCACAGGTTGTCTTTGGGCAATACTGACACAAATAAGAAGGGTGCAGAGCAGTGGCTCTGAAGCGAAGTGGGCAGCTCTTGAGCGGGGTGCCAAGGATTGCTCCACCAATGCCATTGAAGGACCCTGCTTTATAAACCTGTTCAAAATTGGAGCCCTGGCTCATGTGGGTCAATTGGTTAGTCATTGTGCCCATGTACCAAAAGGTTGCTGGTTTGATTTCCCAGTCAGGATTCATGCCTGGGTTGTGGGCTCGATCCCCAGTAGTGGGTGTATAGGAGGTAGTCAATCAATGTTGCACCCTCACATTAATGTTTCCCTTTCTCCTCCCTTCCTCTCTCACTAAAAATCAATTAAAAAAAAAAATTTTGAGTCAATTTGATGCCAAAACTGGTTTGGCTCAGTGGATAGAACGTTGGCCTTTGGACTGAAAGGTCTTGGGTTCGATTCTGGTCCAGGGCACGTACCTTGGTTGTGGGCACATCCCCAGGTAGGGGGTGTGCAGGAGGCAGCTGATCGATGTTTCTCTCTCATTGATGTTTCTAACTATCCATCTCCCTTCCTCTCTGTAAAAAAATCAATAAAATATATATTTTTTTAAAAAGAGTCAATTTGAAAGGGATCGCTGGTATCTATTTACCGTTCCCACATACAGGCAGTGACTTCTCTTTAATAGGATCAGTATCATGCTGAGGAATCTGGAAACCTCAGATTCAAGTTCTTAGAACCCCACTTCATCACATACCAGACCAGATTTGAATATTTTGGCCTGTAACTGATAGGAACATAGCATCCAGCTAGCATGACCCAGGGGTCTCGTGTAGCTGACCCTTTTTTGCTCCAGCTCCTGCTTCTCCTTTACTTGGCCCTGCCTTCCTCATTATCCCTTATCTACTGGTAAGACACAGGCACTGCAATGTTTTGGGCTGCTTATCTTAACTTGTAGCCATTCTGTTCTTTTATCTCAAGCCAAAGCCTCCCTTCTATATTCATACTCCTCCATTTGTCTAAATTACATATGTAATCCTAGAACTATAGCCTTGATCTTTTTTTCTTGCTTAAGGCATTTGCTTTAAAGGTCAGCCAAACTCTTTCATGAAAACCTGGACAGAGGAGTAGGGGCATTATATGCCCCTTTATTTAATATTAGAGGCCCAGTGCATGGATTCATGCACCAGTGGGGTCTCTTGGCTTTGCCTGTGGGAATCGAGCCAAAACCAGCTCTTTGACATCACCCGAGGGGTCCCAGATTGCAAGAGGACAGTTCTTGAGTGACACAACCCAGAATTAGGCTCCCTCTTCTCTGGTTCCGGGTGCATCACCTAAGAACTACCACTGCCAAGTGACCAAAGATCAGCAGCTCCTGCATTGAGCATCTGCTCCCTGGT
>PVJN01032940.1:0-23794 GCA_004026805.1 Lasiurus borealis | reverse complement strand
CTAAGATGGCACCAGGTTGTCTAGGGAAGAAAGCTATAATTTCTTATTTGTACCCTCCTTCACTGCATGAATGTTTTAACCACCAACAAATTGTGTTCATCTACTCAAGCTCCTATAAGAGAATATCATAGACTAGGTGACCTATAAACAACAGAAATGTATTTCTTACTGTTCTGGAGACTGGGAAGTCCAAGGTCAAGGTACCAACAGATTTAGTATCTGGTGAGAACCTGCTTCCTGGTTTGCACATGGCTGCCTTCTTGCTGTACCTCACATGGTGGAAGAGATAAGAGCGCTCTCCGAGGTCTCTTTTACAAGGACATTAACCTCATTCAGGGCCTCATCATCTCCCAAAGTTCCCACCACCTGATACCATCACCTTGGGGGACAGGAGTAGGATTTCAACTTATGGGTTTTGGGGGGGACACAAACACTCAGACCATAACACATATATCACTTTAATAATTTTAAAGTAATTTAAAAGATTAAAGTAATGTGATAAATGCAATAACAGAAGTGTACACAGAACACTTTGGGGGAGTACAGAAGTGGGAAATAGAGGGACTGGAGTCTGTTAAAGAATTTTTCTATGAAATTGAAGAAGTTGGGTAAGAGCTTGAAGTGAGGAAGTTTTGTCTTCTTTTCCCTCTGGCATTAAAGAGGTTGGGCAGGCAATAATGTTTGGAGAAGCCAGGGAAAGGGCATGGAAAGGTTACCAACTTTTTTAAGTAAAATAGTTTTGAAGACCCAAAGACACACTGGGCAGGATCGCAGATCCTGTAGGAGCATCAGGATGCAGATTATAATCAGGAATGCTTAGGGCTTTCTATTTCAATTCTTTTAGCAACCGTTAGAGATAAGCAGTATCCTTGTTCATCAAATGATATCATTAAGAAAATGAAAAGGCAGCCCAGCTGGTGTAGCTCAGTGGTTGAGCATCAACCTATGAACCAGGAGTTCTTGGTTAGATTCCTGGTCAGGGAACATGCCCAGGTTGTAGGCTCATCCCCAACAAGAGCTGTGCAAGAGGCAGGCAATCGATGATTCTCTCTCATCATTGATGTTTCTCTCTCTCTCCCTCTCCCGTCCTCTCTGAAATCAATAAAAACATACTTTTTTTAAAAAGAAAGAAAATGAAAAGGCAAGTGATGGACTAGGATATTTCTGTATCCTACTCCATATTTGTAGCTCACATTCCGACAAAGGATTTATATCCTGATTATATAAAGAATTAACTTATACATCAATTTTAAAAAAACACATAATAAAAATAGTGAAAACACTTAAACATTTCCAAAAGATATGCAAAGGGCCAATAAGCATTGGTATATAACAGTGGTCAGCAAACTCATTAGTCAACAGAGCCAAATATCAACAGTACAATGATTGAAATTTCTTTTGAGCCGAAACCGGTTTGGCTCAGTGGATAGAGCGTCGGTCTGTGAATTGAAAGGTCCCAGGTTCAATTCCGGTAAAGGGCATGTACCTTGGTTGCAGGCAGATCCTCAGTAGGGGGTGTGCAAGAGGCATCTGATCAATGTCTCTCTTTCATTGATGTTTCTAACTCTCTATCCCTCTCCCTTCCTCTCTGTAAAAAATTAATAAAATATATTTTTAAAAAAAGAATTTTTTTTTGAGAGCCAAGTTTATTAAACTTTTTCTAACGCCACTTCTTCAAAATAGACTCACTCAGGCCAAGGTATTTTGTGGAAGAGCCACACGCAAGGGGCCAAAGAGCCGCATGTGGCTCATGAGCCGCAGTTTGCCGACCATTGGTATATAGCATCATTAGTTATCAGAGAAACACTAATTAAAACCATTTTACACTCACTCAAATTATTAAAACTCAGACTGACAATAACAAGTGTTAGCAAAGATGTAGGAATTCTCATAATAGCTCATGGGAGTGTAAAAATGATATAACACTTTGGCAAACAGTTTGCAATTTCCTATAAAGTGAAACATACCTACTGTATGATCCAGCAATCCCATTCCTAGACACTTACCCAAGAAAAATAAAACTGTCCCATCATAAAAAAATTATGGCCAAAGTTTCATAGTGACCTTATTCCTACTAGCCTAAACTGGGAAACAACCTCTGCCCTTCATCAGGTAAATAGAGAAACAGGTGTGGTATATCTATACAATGAAATACTAAACATTAAAAAAGAACAAAATGTTAATATATGCAACAACATGGGAACATCTAAAAAACATATTGCGTGAGAGAAGATAGAGATAAAAGAGAGCATAGTGTATGAATCCATTTCTATAAAATTCTAGAAGAGACAAAAGTAAATCAGATGGTTGAAATCACATCAGTAGTTGCCTGGAAGAAGAGAGGTGACAGATTGACCACAAAGAGTCAGGAAGTAACTTTCTAGGGTAATGGGAAAGTTCTGTATCTTGATCAGGGTAGTGTGAATGACACGGGAGTATGCATTTGTCAAAATACAATGAGTATACAGTATACTCTGTTCATGTTATTGTTTGGAAATTATATGTGAGTAAGTTTGATTTTATAAAAAGATGTATTGAGCATCTACTTGATTCCAGGTTTGTTAGCTGTGAAGAAAGAATGAACAGCGGGGAACTAGTGAAGACATACAAAAGAAATAACAGCCCTAACTGGTTTGGCTTAGTTGATAGAGCGTTGGCCTGCACTAAAAGGTCCCAGGTTCGATTCTGGTCAAGGGCATGTACCTTGGTTGCAAGCACATCCTCAGTAGGGGGTGTGGAGGAGGCAACTGATCAATGTTTCTCTCTCGTCGATGTTTCGAACTCTCTATCCCTCTCCCTTCCTTTCTGTAAAAAAATCGATAAAATATATTTAAAAACAAAACAAAACAAGAGAGATAACTGACAAGGTTCCCATAGATATGAGAAGCCAGGAACCCAGATGGAGCCCAGATGGAGGAGTTAGGCACGGCCAGCGCAGTAGACAGAGAGGCAGAGTAATGGAAGAGAGAGCTGACAAGAAACAGGCAAAAGTCCCTGGCCCATTTGGCTCAGTGATTAGAGTGCTGACCAGGAATGGAACCTGCAACCCTTTTGAATCCATTTCTCTGGGTTCCATTCCTAGTCAAGGGCACATTCCTGGGTTGTGAGTTTGTTCCCTGCCCCAGCTATGGACGTGTGCAGGAGACAACTCAATATGCCTCTCACATCCATGTTTCTTTCTCTCTCCCTCTCCTCCCTCCTTTCTTCCCCTCCCCTCTACTGACTCTGAAAAAGCAATGGAAAAAATATCCTCTGGTGAGGATGAACAACAGCAAAAGAAACAGATGAAAGGATTGGCAGGCCATGCCATGCACCCAGCTGAGCCTGGCTACCTGTGATCTGTGATCTCCCCAAGGCGGGGCTTCCTCGACATCACCCGTAACCTGAAGGAAGGAGCAGGGAGAAGGTACAGGTTGGGATCTTAGAGCAGGTGGCTTGAGGGGAAAACTGGTCGGAGTTGAGGGCAGTAGTTGAAATGATACACAGGGGCTCACCTGGAAGGAAGTGAAGCCCAGAGGGCAGCAGATTGAGAAGATGGAGGCCGAAGGGGCAGGTGGAACAGGGAAGTGGACTGAGGCAGGAGGCTATGGTCAGGCTGCATTGGAAGGGAAGATGTCTGATCTGCTCCTCTTTCGCTTACAGACAAATTTCTTAACGATTTCCTTGACACTATTCACTTCAGTGAACTCCCCACATTTCTTGAAAGCCTATTGTATAGTAATCCGAACTGTCTTGTAAAGGGAAGTGTGTGTAGGCTGCCTCCACCTAGCAGAAAATAAATTCTCACGAGGCTGTATTCATACAGCTATCTGCCCACCTTGGCAGCAGGCTTTACGCTGCATTGTGTGTGTGTGTGTGTGTGTGTGTGTGTGTGCGCGCGCAAAAATCTTTTTTTTATTGTTTAAAATATTACATATAATAGTACATATATCTCCTTTTTTTCCCCCATTGACCTTCCCTCAGCCTCCCCTACCCCCTGTTGCATCCCTTCATCCCACTCCCCCTCCAGTGTCTTGTGTCCATTGGTGTGCTTATATGAATGAATACAAGTCCTTTGGTTGATCAATTTCCCTCCCTCCCCAACACTCCCCAGCCTTCCCACTGTAATTTGACAGTCTGTTTGGTGCTTTACTGCCTCTGTATCTAACTTTTTATTCATCAGGTTATAGTGTTCTTTATTTTCCATAAATGAGTAAGATCATGTGGTATTTTTCTTTCATTGCTTGGCTTATTTCACTTAGCATAATGCTCTTCAGGGCCATCCAGGATGCTTACAAATAGTAAGAATTCCTCCTTTTTTATAGCAGAGTAGTATTCCATTGTGTAGATGTACCATAGTTTTCTAATCCACTCATCTGCTGATGGGCATTTAGGCTGTTTCTAAATCTTAGCTATGATGAATTGTGCTGTTATGAACATAGGGGTGCATATATCCTTTCTAATTGATGTTTCTAGTTTCTTGGGATATAATCCTAGAAGTGAAATTACTGGGTCAAATGGGAGCTCCATTTTTAGTTTTTTGAGGAAACTCCATACTGTTCTCCACAGTGGCTGCACCAGTCTGCATTCCCACCAGCAGTGCACGGGGGTTCCTTTTTCTCTGCATCCTCCCCAGCTCTTGTTGTTTGTTGATTTGTTGATGGTTACCATTCTGACAGGTATGAGATGGTACCACGTTGTCGTTTTGATTTGCATCTCTCAGATAATTAGTGACTTTGAGCATGTTTTCATGTGTCTCTTGGCCTTCCTTCTGTCTTCTTTCAAAAAGGTTCTATTTAGGCCCGTTGCCCTTTTTTTTAATTGGATCATTTATCTTTTTTCTAGGAAGTTATATAAGTTGCCTGTAGATGTTGGAGATTAAACCTTTATTAGTGATAACATTTGCAAATATGTTCTCCCATACAGTGGACTTTCTTGTTGTTTTGTTGATGGTTTCTTTTGCTGTGACAAAGCTTTTTTATTTTGATGTAGCCCCATTTGTTTATTTTCTCTTTAGCTTCCATTGCCCTAGGAGCAGTATCTATGAAGCAATTGCTTCAGCATATGTTTGAGATTTCTCTGCCTGTGGATTCCTCTAGTATTTTTATGGTTTCCCATCTTATGTTTAAATCCTGTATCCATTTTTAGTTTATTTTTGTGTATGGTGTAAGTTGGTAGTCTAGTCTAGTTTCTTTTCTTTTCTTTTTTTTTTTTTTGCATGTATCTGTCCAATTTTCCCAACACCATTTATTGAAGAGACTGTCTTGACTCCATTGTATGTTCATGCCTCCTTTGTCAAATATTAATTGAGCATAGTGGTTTGGTTCGATATCTGGATTCTCTGTTCTATTCCATTGGTCTATATGTCTGTTCTTGTGCCAGTACCAGGATGTTTTGAGAAAAATGGCTTTGTAGTACTCTTGAAATCTGGTATTGAGATCCCATCTACTTTGTTCTTGTTTTTCCTCAGGATTACTGTGGCTATTTGGGGTCTTTTTTTATTCCAGATGAATTTTTGGAGAGTTGTTTCTAGGTCTGTGAAATATGCCGTTGGTATTTTAATGAGGAGTGCATTAAATCTATAGATTGCTTTTGGTAGTATGGACATTTTAATGATGTTGATTCTACCAATTCATAAACACGGTATGTTCTTCCATCTGTTTACATCTTCTTCTATCTCTTTTTTCAGTGTCCTGTAGTTTTCCACTTATAGGTCTCTTACCTTCTTAGTTAAGTTTATCCTAGGTATCTTAATTTTTTTGGTGCAATGGTAAATGGGATTGCTTTTTTAATCTCTTTCTGTAAGTTCACTATTGGTGTATAGAAATGCCATAGATTTCTTGGCGTTAATTTCGTATCCTGCTACATTGCCTAATTCATTTATTAGTCTATTAGTTTTTTTTATGGAGTCTTTTGGGGTTTTTATGTATAATATTATGTCATCTGCAAATAAGGACAGCTTTACTTCTTCTTTTCCAATTTGGATGCCTTTTATTTCTTCTTCTTGTCTAATTGCAATGGCTAATACTTTCAGGAGTGCTGAGAGTGGCCTTCCCTGTCTTGTTCCTGTTCTGAGGGGAAATGGTTTTAGTTTTTGTCCATTGAGTATGATGTTAGCTGTGGCTTATCATATATGGTTTTATTATGTTGATGTAGGATCCTTCTATTCCCAACTTGTTGAGAGTTCTTATCAAGAAAAGGTGTTGGGCCTAAACCCGTTTGGCTCAGTGGATAGAGCAGTCACAGGTTCAATTCCGGTCAAGGGCAAGTGCTTTGGTTGCAGGCACATCCCCAGTGGGGGGCGTGCAGGAGGCAGTTGATTGATGTCTCTCTCTCATCCATGTTTCTAACTCTCTATCCCTCTCCCTTCCTCTCTGTAAAAAATCAATTAAAAAAAAAAAAAAAATATATATATATATATATATATAGAGAGAGAGAGAGAGAGAGAGAGAGAGAGAGAAAGAAAAGAAAAAGAAGAAAGGTTGTTGGGCTGAAATTGGTTTGGTTCAGTGGATAGAGTGTTGGCCTGCCGACTGAAGGGTCCCGGGTTCGATTCCAGTCAAGGGCATGTATTCTGGTTGCAGGCACATCCCCAGTAGGGGGCATGCAGGAGACAACTGAAGCAGCTGATCGATGTCTCTCTCATCGATGTTTCTAATTCTCTATCCCTCTCTCTTCCTCTCTGTAAAAAATTCAATAAAATATATTTTTAAAATAAATAAATAAAAGAAAGAGTGTTGGATTTTTGTCAAATGCTTTTTCTGCATCAATTGATATGACTATGTGATTTTTATCTCTCAATTTGTTTATGTGATGTATCACGTTTATTGATTTAGGGATATTGTACATCCTTGCATTCATGGGATAAATCCTACTTGGGTCATGGTGTATGATCTTTCTGATGTACTGATGAATCCGATTTGCTGGAATTTTGTTGAGGATTTTGGCATCTATGTTCATGAGGGATATTGGCCTGTAATTCTCTTTCATTGTGTTGTCTTTATCTGGTTTTGGTATTAGGGTGATGCTGGCTTCAGAGAATGAGCTTGGAAGTGTTCCTTTCTCTTGAATTTTTTGGAATAGGCTGAGGAGGATAGGTTTTAGTTCTTCCTTCAATGTTTGGTAAAACTACCCTATGAAGCCGTCTGGCCCTGGGCTTTGTTTGCTGGAAGCTTTTTGATGACTGCTTCAATTTCTTCCATACTTATTGGCCTATTGAGATGTTTAGATTCTTCCTGATTGAGTTTTGGAAGGTTATATTTTTCTAGGAATATATCCATTTCCTCCAGGTTGTCCAGTTTGTTGGAATAGAGTTATTCATGGTATTTTTTAACAATCCTTTGTATTTCGATGGAATCTGTGATTATTTCTCCTCTTTCATTTCTGATTTTGTTTACTTGGGTCTTCTCTCTTTGCTTCTTGGTGAGCCTGGCTAAAGGTTCATCAATCTTATTTATGCTTTCAAAGAACCAGCTCTTGGTTTTGTTGATCTTTTGTATTATATTTTTTATCTCAATGTCACTTATCTCTGCTCTGATCTTTATTATTTCCTTCCTTCAGATTACACTGGGCTTTTCTTGTTGCTCTCTTTCTAACTCTTTGAGTTGTAGGATTAGGTAATTTGTTACCATTGTTTCTTGTTTTTTACAGTAGGCGTGTAGAGCTATGAACTTTCCCCTCAAGACTGCTTTCACTGTGCCCATAGATTTTGGATTGTGTTTTCATTGTCATTTGTTGCCATGATGTTTTTTATTTCTTCCTTGATCTCTCTGGTAACCTATCGTTGTTTAATAGAATGC
This sequence comes from Lasiurus borealis, assembly GCA_004026805.1. Classification (NCBI taxonomy): domain Eukaryota; kingdom Metazoa; phylum Chordata; class Mammalia; order Chiroptera; family Vespertilionidae; genus Lasiurus; species Lasiurus borealis. Next base: position 16,016 of record PVJN01032940.1, on the reverse strand, counting down.
TGTTTAGTCTCCATGTGTTTGATTTCTTTGGATTGTTTTTATTGTAGTTGATTTCCAGTTTTATGCCACTATGATCTAAGAAGATGCTTGATATGATTTCTATCTTCTTGAATTTGAAGAGACTTTGCCTATGACCCAACTTTGCCTATGATCTATCTTTGAAAATGACCCATGTGCACTTGAGAAGAAAGTATATTCTGTGGCGTTGGGTAACTGTACTGCTGCTGACCTTTAACTTTCTCCTGGAACGAATGCAGGACATGTCCCCAGTTCTAATTAACTGGACATCAGAAGGCTAGCCTGTGGAAATGAAGTCCACAACTTATCTTTGTACAGATACCTAACTTAGCCAGTACTCAGCTACTTTGCAACATCACTACTCAGAACTCAGGTAAGCCCAGGCCAGTGTGGCTCAGTTGGTTGAGTGTCACTCTGTGTACCAAAAAGGCTGTGTGTTCCATTCTCAGTTAAGGCACATGCCCAGGTTGTGGGTTCAGTCCCTGGCATCACCATAGATGTCACTGAAGCTCGACATTTCTCTGATCCTCACCCAAAGCCCATTTCCCTTTCTGATGACCCACTTGACCCCTCTCCAGAGCTGGTGTGAAGATTATTATGAACAGAAGACAATTGAGATAGAGCAGGTGCAGAAAGAAGCCTTTCCGGGGCTTGTCTGTCTGAGCAAACGGCAGAACTTTTGGAGAATGAAACTCCATAAATCCTCTCCCTGTTGAGCTCACTCCGAGGACCCACCACTCTCACTGATGAGAAACTGCACCAATAAACATCATCACAGATTGTCAGACTTCCCACTTTTCCCCTAAAAATCCATTTGTCTTCGCTAAAAAAACACATAACCCTTTGTTCTTCCCCTAGAAACCCTTTCTCCCTCTCCCCTCCCCTATGAAATTGGTCTGTCAGCCCCTATTTCTAATGTCCAATCAGCCACTTCATCTGAATGCTTGTGGGTAACCCTTGTTCACTTTTCTCCTGTTACTTTGTCCACGGTCAGGCCACTTGCAGGCCCCTGACCTCTGGACCTCAGTCAGCAGAGAGAAAGTTTTCCCCCCAACACCTTCCTTGTGGGTTTTCACCAAGCTTGCAAAACAGGTTTCCAAGCCCAGAGCGGGGAAAGAGTCAGCAAATTACCAGGGAAGAGGGATGCTACCTCAGACTGAGAGAGGCCTTCCTTCAGCTCAGCTTCACAAAATGACAAACAGCCTAACTGTTGAGGAGACAAAGTTATCTATTAAAAAATAAAATAACCTCTAAGAAGTCCAGGTCATTGAACACTCCTCCACACATCTTCTTGGATGTCATGAGGGCATCTGGATGGCATCAGCCCAGCCACTGGTGTCTGTAACCAAGGATCTTGTTTTAGCACAAAGAGCTACACTGTCCTCGGGGTTCTCTGATGGAGGAGACAGAGGCAAGAGCAGTGAGTGCACTTCAGAAAGTCTCTGTGCAAACCTTTAAAGCTGTCTGAGGCTTAAGGGATAAAGTGCATTTCCTAAGAGTCTTGGATTTTACAGAATGACTTATTCCTCCAAGATTTCCCATCAGATAAATGGGAAGGGGCAGGAAGGCATGTTCAGTGCTTAGAGATAAGATCACAGAAGGAGCAGCAGCAGCAGCACAGCTTGCCTCTGTGGGGCCTGCCAAACAGCCCCGCCAGGGAGACCATCCTGCCCAAGACAGGGTCCAAACTCCTGCTCAGCAGCAACCCTGAGATAAACAGCCACTTAACGCTCTGGGCCTCTGTTTATCTTCTGTGCCATGGGAATAGCAACCTTTAAGCTTCCAGTGTCGCTAAATCATTGACATGATTTAATTCAACGCAACTCATTTTAACAAACATTTGTTGAGAATCTAAGGTGTGCCCTGCAAGCGGCTAGGCAAGCCTTGTAGGGAACAGAAAAATGAATAAAACACCATCTTTAACCTCAAAGGGCTCGTAATCTGGCGGGACCAAATTAATAGGTGGGAAAGTGATTTAGAGAGGAAGCCCTTCTCTACAAAAGAGAAGTGTCAGGACTTTTTTGGGGTGCTTAGAGTTTATAGTGATATGATTATCAAAGGAGCAGCATAGCTTAAGCGGCACTCAGCATATTAAGGCCCCTGCACCTAATCCGGCTCACAAATTGTTCTTCGCCCATTCACACTGTCTGCAGCTGCTTTCACATTCTCACAGCAGAAGTGAGTATTTAGCACAGAGATTGTATGGCCCTAAAGCCAAAAATATTTTCTATCTGGCCCTTTACAGTGGGGAAATAAACACGGTGGATCCGCTGCCATCATGGTCATTAGCAGAGACTCAAAGGTGGGCAGAGGAAGCAGAAAGCTTCCTGGTGGAAGAGGGGAGTCTACAGGTGTGTTCGAATTAGAGCTTGTTGCCATGGGGAGGCTGAAGATGAGCTAATGAGAAGTGGCAACCTATGTGATTGGTTAGGGACCCATATTTGGCTTCCTATGGTTGGTCGTCAATTGGAAGCAGGGACAAAAATTAGGGAAGCTCTCAGTTATGAATCCATCTGTGCTGCATGGGGTCATTGTTGCTGGATGGTTGTTGGGTGAGTAGAGATAGTGGTGTAAGTTCCTACTTGTCTGTCTTATTGATAGCAAGCTGGCTCCCTGGGCTGGTTACTGTAGATAATGAGTTGGTTTCCTGGGCTGGAGGCTGAAGATAATGGGCGGGAGATCTACTTTTATACATGGTCTAGCCATTGTCTATTTGTATATTTAGTCTTTCAACAGAAAATATAAGCCTACTTCTGGAGTTTAGGATAAGTATTAAGTGAGTGGGTTCTGGATACTTGAGTAAGTTACTCAGGTCTCTGTGCCTGAGTTTCCTCATCTATAAACTGGGGGTCATCACAGTTCCTACCTCATAGGGTTTTAGAAAGATCAAGTCCACATAAAACACTGAGTGCCTGATGCACAGTGAGTCTCAACGAATGTTTTTCACTGTATTATATCATCTCACAAAACTCAGAGCTCCCTCAAGGCAAGGTCTATGTCTTTTGTTCCAATAGGCCCCGTAGAGGGTTGGCACATAGTAGTTGTTCAATAAGTATTTGATGAGTGAATGAATGGATCATGAGAAACGAAGGCTGGAGGGGCCACTGGTCGCCCATCTCAGAGAACAATGTCTCTGATTACTTTTAAAAATTACTAGGCTCTGGTCCCCCATTTCCACCCTGAAGTCCAGGCCACAGCCCTGTCCTGAAGCTCAGGGGAGTCTGCTCCCCACCCATCCCACCAAGAAGGCCTGATGAGTAGACAGTCTCTGACTTCCGGTGGTAGTGACTTTACTAAATTATTCAGGTGTTCTCTTAATTACCAAAGGCCTTGAACTGCCACTCTGTTTCTTGGGAGCCTTCCCACTCCTGTGGAAATTGGTATTCATATCTGCAATCTGACTCAAAGCTGATAAGATCCTTCAAATTAACAAGAAACAACAGCCAGGCAAGATGTCTCTTTGACCTAAATCTTTGACCTTGACAGAGCCTGTCTTGTAGGAAAGTGAGGCCTTGAAACTCAGCAGCTGCTGCAGGCCTCTCTCCAAACCTCCCTCTGCCTGGGAGCAGCACCCCCTCCAAGCCCACCCCCCAAGAGTCCATCTTTCTTGAAAACCTTCCCAAGAAGGAGCTGCCACTCCACCCTCCAAAACCAAAGACTACTTGCTCCTGCCAATTCTATCCTCTTAAAGCCTCAGGAATCAGTCCCCTCCTCACCAGCTCTCTGCCTTTGCCATATTTCAGATCCTTATAACTTCTCCCTCAGGCTATAGGGATGTCCTGTCTTCAGTCTTCCTCTGCTCCATCCAGGTCCTGGTCCAGGTCATTTTTCAGCCCTCCAGAGACTTCACATCGCCAACAGGTTAAAGTCCAACACCCATAAGATGGCCTCTACCGCCCTTTGCTGGGCTCTCCTAGCCTCCTCAACCCCTTTACCCTCCCTGCCTCCCAGGTACTGTCTAGAGCTGCTACGCTGTCCAATATGGTAGCCACCAGCGCATACGGCCTTTAAATGTTAATTAAAATAAAATAAAATGTTAAATTTAGCTTCTCTCATTTTTTAATATAATAAATCTTTATTGTTCAGATTATCACATTTGTTCCCCTTTCCCCCCCCCCCATAGCTCCCCTCCACCTGACTCCAACCCTCCCTCTGCCCTTACCTCCCCTCACATTGTTCTCATCCATAGGTGTATGATTTTTGTCCAGTCTCTCCCTGCACCCCCCTCAGCCCTTTCCCCCTGACTATTGTCAGTCCACTCCCTTTCTATGCCCCTGATTCTATTATGCTCACCAGTTTTTCTGTTCATCAGATTTTTTATTCACTTGATTTTGAGATTCACTTGTTGATAGATATGTATTTGTTGTTCATATAAATTTAGCTTCTCAGTTGCACTCTTTACATTTCAAGTACTGGATTCATTCTGCATAATGGACGACATAAATAGGACATTTTTCATCAATGCAGAGAGTTTCACTGGACAGCACCCCTCTAGGAAAACCCAAAGGTTTGTGTTTCTCTGTACACATCATGCTATTCTACTCTGCCAGGCCTTTGCTCATGTCTCTGCCCAAAGACCACCTTCTCACCTGGGTGATACTTCAAGACTCAGCTCAGCTGTCACGGTCCATGCCCTGGAGGGACCAACATTTTCATGGAGGAGACAGATGTGTCAGCTGCCCCAGGCTAGGAAAGTGCTGACACATCTGTCTCCTCTACGAAATTATGAGTGCCTCCAGGGCAGGGCCCATGTCTTCATTGGCCCTGTGCCCACTGTGCCTGACCCAAAGCAGGTGTCCATGTCCATTGGCTGAACTCTCCTGAATGGAGCTCTCAGGGCATGACCACAGGGAGTACTTAACTGTGACAGTGAAGACTCAGGTGCAGGGAAGCTAGCCAACAGGAAAGGTTACTTAATGGTTTGCTAATTGGGGAGTTCAGAAGTGGTTCTCGCTTTCTGCAAAATTGGAGCCAGGGGCTCAGAGTATGTTATCAGGGCCCTGGTCCCCTCCCCATATCTCAGGATTACCCTCTCTAGGCAAGATGACCATGAGTAGCCTTGGTTCTAAATATCCCCAATTTTGCCCAGCCAGTGTGGCTCAGTGGTTGAGTATCTATTTATGAACCGGGAGGTCACAGTTTGATTCCCAGTCAGAGCACATGACCATGTTGAGGGCTCAATCCCCCGTGTTGGGTGCACAGGAGGCAATCAATCAATGATTCTCTCTCATCATTGATGTTTCTGTCTCTCCCTTCCTTGCTGAAATCAATCTATATTTGTATGCCCAAGTTTACAACCTCTGTGAAGGGAGAAATTCTCTCTTCCAATTTCTATCTAGCTGTCTCCAGGCTGTCTGGCTTTGTTTGGGGGATGCACCCTCCTTGAATGAGTCAGGGTGGCCTGCGGAAAGGAGTAAATGCTTAGCTTCATCATCCTGGCTCCTGTAAGTGTTCTGGGGGGCGGGGATGAGATGCCATACAAGGTCATCATGACTGAAAGCTCCCCAGGCCAAATGGAAAAGGAAGGAGTCACTCAGAGGAATCAGAGAAATGCTGGGAGACAGGAGGGTCAGCCAGCCTGGCTGCTCACCCTGAGATCTGGACCCCTGAGTGCTCTCTGTTGCCCTTAGCACTTTGCCCATGTAGACCAGAGCCTCGGGGGAGTCCAGCATCCCTCAGTTTTCAAGCCACCAATTTGTAGTCAGCAAACTGAAAAAGCCTCTGCCCTGAAAATACAGTTGATGGAGCCGCTGAGGACACTGGCTGGACTCTAGAAAGATCCCTAGAATTTAGCAGCTGTAGTCAGTGCCACAAAAGCTGCTGGGTCTACATTTTTTGTTGTTTCTTTCATTTTAAGAATTAAGGTATAATTTGTATATAATAAAATTCACCCCTTTTAGTGTCTAGTAATGTGAGTTGTTTTTGTTTTGTTTTTTTAAGAAAGCTCTTGACTTTTTCTTTAAAATACTAGAGGCCCAGTGCATGAAATTTGTGCACAGGAGTGTGTGTCCCTCAGCCCAACCTGCATCCTCTCTATCCCTCTCATAATCGCTTGCTCCAAACCGCTTGCCTGCCTGCCTACCTGATTGTCCGTAACTGCTTCTGCCTGCCAGTCTGATCACCCCCTAACCACTCCCCTGCCAGCCTGATTGATGCCTAACTGCTCCCCTATCAGCCCAATGCCCCTAACTGCCCTCCCCTGCTGGCCTGGTCACCTCTAATTGCCTTCCCCTGCCCACCTGGTTGCTTCTAACTTTCCTCCTCTGCAGGCCTGGTCACCCCCAACTGCCCTCCTCTGCTGGCCCAGTCACCCCTAACTGCCCTCCTTTCCCAGCCTGGTCACCCCTAACTTCCCTTCCTGTTGGCTCCCCACTAATTGCCCTCCCCTGCAGGCCTGGGTTTCCCCCAGCTGACCTCCCTTGCAGGCCTGGTCCCTCCCAACTACTTTCCCCTGCTGGACTGATTACCCACAACTGCCCTCTCTGCAGGCTATCTTATGGTGGCCATCTTGTGTCACATGAGGGCAGCCATATTATACGTTGGAGTGATGGTCAATTTGCATATTACCTCTTTATTATATAGGATTTTCTTAATAATATTTTTTATTGATTGTTTACAAAGAGGAAGGGAGAGGGATAGAAAGTCAGAAACATTGATGAGAGAGAGACATCGATCAGCCGCCTCCTGCATGCCCCACACTGGAGATGTGCCTGCAAGCAAGGTACATGCCCCCGACTGGAATCAAACCTGGGACCCTTCAGTCCACAGGCCAACGCTCTATCCACTGAGCCAAACCAGTCTCGTAGGATATTTTTATTGATTTCAGAGAGGAAGGGAGAGAACTAGAGAAACAGAAACATCAATGATGAGAGAGAATCATTGATTGGCTGCTTCCTGCATGTCCCCCACTAGGAGGGATCAAACCCACAAACCAGGAATGTGCCCTTGGCTAGAACTGAACCCAGGACTCTTCAGTATGCTGGCCAACATTCTACCCACTGAGCCAAACCAGCCAGAGCACAAAGTGAGCTTTGAATACAGTCAAAATATAGAATAGTTTCATTTAACTGCAAAAAATTTGCTGTGTCCCTTTGTAGTAAACTTTCCCTTTAATCCAGTACCTGGCAACCACTGATCAGTTTTCTGTCCTATAGTTTTGCCTTTTCCCAAATGTTACATAAATGAAAGCATACCAGTATGTAGCCTTAAATCTGGCTTCTTTCACCTAGCCTAAGGTAATCGAGATTCATCCACATTGTTCTGTATATCAATAGTTCATTCATTTTTATTGCTGAACTAGAGGCCAAGTGCATGAAATTCATGCATGTGTAGGGTCCCTAGCAGTTGCCGGCTGCTGGCTGGGTCCTTCCTTTGTTCTACGCCACCCCCTGGTTGTCAGCATACATCATAATGGGTGATCGAACTCTTAGTGGAACTCCAGAGGGGACACTTCGAATATTATATATATAGATACTGTTTCATTGTATGGATGCACCAAATTTTATTTATCTATGCCCTGCTTGAGGGGCACTGGGTTGTTTCTAGTTTCTGGCAATTATGAATAAAACCGCTATAAACAGATTTTCATTTCTCTTGGGATTTTCGGGTGTTATAGTAAAATGTTTAACTTTATGCAACACTGCCAAACTGTTTTCCAATGAGGCTGTATTATTGTGCATGCCTACTAGCATGCCACTTTGCATCCTCACCGGAACTTGGGTTCATTAGGCTTTTAATTTTAGCCATTCTAGTAGGAGTAATGGGTCTCATTGTGGTTTGAATTTGCATTTCCCTAATGACTAATTATGTTGAACATTTTTGCATGTGCTTTTTTGCCATCCACATATCTTTGGGGAAGTGTCTATTCAAACATTTTACCCATTTTTAAAAGTTGAGTTGCCTGGGTGTTTTTACTATTGAGTTTTATGAAGTCTCTATATAACTGGATTCAAGTGTTTTATCACATATGTGTTTTGCACACATTCTCTCCCAGCTTGTGACTTATCTTTTCATTCTTTTAACAGTGTCTTTTGAAGAATAAAAGTTCTTAATTTTAATGAAATCTAGAGTTATTAATATTTTTATAGATTATGCTTTTAGTGTTATATGTAAAACATCTCATTCTAACTCAAGGCTTTCCCTTAGTTTTACATTTATGTCTAGATCCATTTTGAGCTCATTTTTTATGGTGTATGAAGTATGGATTGAGGTTTGTTTGGTTTTTGTTATTATTTTCTTTTTTTTTTGGCATATACCTATCTAATTGTTCCAGCACCATTTCTTGAAAAGCCTATAGTTTCTCCATTGAATTTCTTTGCATCTTTCTCAGAAATCAATAGACTGTGTATATGTGGGTCTACTGCTGGACTCCCTGTGCTATTACAAGATCTGTATGTCCCTCCTCTCTCCAATACCACCCTGTGTTGACTATTGTTGCTTCTGGTAAATCTGGGAATCAGGTAGTGTGAGTTCTCCAACATTGTTCTTTTTCAAAATGGTTTTGGCTATCCCAGTCCTTTTGTCTTTCCATATAAATTTTAGAATCAACTGGCAGGCACCAAAGGAATCCGGAGTCTCACAGGCTGTCTGATCAGAATCTACACCACTGTTCATGATTCATCAAAATGTGTTTCCAAATCCACATGAGTTTTAAAAGATCACACTAATCAAGTACACCTGAACGGTAACCACGGCTGCCTTGTTTCCCGAAGCTGCCTGAGTTAACGATCATTTAACTTCTTGATGATTCGGCACCGTAAGCCTGTGCACCAATGGCTGCGCAGGGATGTCAGGATGGGCCATTTAGGGATCTCAGGCTGTTTATATCCTGCCCTCATGTCCTGCATAGGTCCCTATAGATTAAGTGCATGGGCTTCCTCCTCTGTCTGTGCTTCCTTGTTCCAGGGCTCACCCTTTGTTTCTCTAAGCTGAGAAATGGGTCTGAACACTAGCAGGATTCCATTAGGAAGAGCAATAACATAAATATGCTCACGGAATATCCAGGCTGCCCAGACCTCTGTGAGCCAGGTGAGAGCTTGACAACACACAAGACTGCTCACCTGGCATCATCGCTAAGCACGGCCCAGACAAGAATATGGTCCAAACCACAAAGACATCTTTCCCAATTGCCTGAGGCGAGTGACTGCTGTTTCTTTATCTTCATTTCATTCCTCCCATTGTCCAGGTAAGAAATACTGAGATTCCCAGTGACAGAATTACCTCTACTTTGACTCTATCTTATTCAGAGCAAACCCCGCTTCTTTGAATAGTCCCCAAAAATCACTTAACACAAATCTTTAATTAGCCCTTAGGATACAGTTCTGCGAGGTGTGAGATGCCTGCCTAATCCAAAGAGGAGGCCCATCTGGTGTGGCTCAGTGGTTGAGCATCTGTCTATGAACCAGGAGTCATGGTTCAATGCCCAGCCAGGACACATGCCCAGATAGCAGGCTCGAGCTCCAGTAGGGGGCATGCAGGAAGCAGCTGAAAAATGATTCTCTCTCATCATTGATGTCTCTCTTCCCCTCCCTCTCCTTCCTCTCTGAAATCAATAAAAATATATTTTTAATTCAAAGAGGAGGATCCCAACGGACTTACAAGAATAACAGCAGGGCCCTGGCCAGTGTTTCTCATTGGTTAGAGTGTCAGCCCACACACCGAAGGGTGGTGGGTTTGATTCCCAGTCAAGGGCACATACCAGGGTTGCAGTTTAACCCTTTGCTCCAGTAAGGACACGTGTGGCGTGTGGGAGGCAACCAATTGATGTGTCTTTCTCACATCAATGTTTCTCTCTCTCTCTCTCTCTCTCTCTCTCTCTCTCTCCCCTCACCCTTTCCTCTTTCTTCATTTCCTTCTACTCTCTCTAAAAATCAATGCATAAAATATCCTTGGGTGAAGATAATAACAACAAATAAGAATGACAACTGGGCCCTTGGGAAGCTTTCTGTGTCTCTCAGGTCTCAAAACTTCATGGAAACCTGGTTATTTGTGTATCTGTATACATTTTGGATCAATACAAAATCCAATTGGGAACATGCTCCCTCTTGCACCCTTCCTCCCCTCCACCATTATCCTGAGAGGGATCTGCTCAATTCTATTGCATTAAGAAGGGGGAAAAAATTATCTTCTCAAAAAATTATTGTTAGAACAATGTCTACCAACAGAAATTGCTTCAATAATGGAGCCCAAAATAGAATGAACAAATAAAGCTGGGAGACATCTATGGGTTTAGTTTCAGCAAGAGTTCCCCACCACTTAGAAGACATAAAAAGGATCTCTGCAATGAGCGAGTAGTGTTTTACTTCCGTAAGGGAAGTATTTATCATTTAATCTATTTTATTTCCTTTATGAAACAGGAAGTAAACATCTCATTCTTTCAGAGGGTGGTAGCCATATAAAAATGCATTTGAGTGTAAATGTGAGGCTATTCTGTTCATTATAGTTAAAGGTTTGAAATCTGAGCTAATGTTTTATTGTTTAAATATATCTTATTGATTTTTTTTTTTTTTTACAGAGAGAAGGGAGAGAGATAGAGAGTTAGAAACATCGATGAAAGAGAGACATTGACCAGCTGCCTCCTGCATGCCTCCCACTGGGAATGTGCCTGCAACCAAGGTACATGCCCTTGACTGGAATCCAACCTGGGACCCCCCCAGTCCACAGGCTGACGCTCTATCCACTGAGCCAAACCGGTTTCGGCCTGAGCTAATGTGTTAAATGTAAGAAAAGAGAACTGAGCCCTGGCCACTGTGGTTCAGTTGGCTGGACGTCATCCCATGAGCCAAGAAGTTGCAGGTTCCATGCAGTAGATATGCCCGGGTTGCAGGCTCCCGCCCCGGTGGGAGCGTGCAGGAGGCAGTTGATGGATATTCTGCTCTTGCACTAATGTTTCTCTCTCTGTCTCGCTCTCTTTCTTTCTCTCTAGAAATCAATAGGAATATATATATTTTTAAATATATTTTATTGACTTTTTACAGAGAGGAAGGAAGAGAGACAGAAAGTCAGAAACATCTATGAGAGAGAGACATCCATCAGCCACCTCCTGCACACCCCACTGTGGAGATGTGCCCACAAGCAAGGTACATGCCCCCGACCGGAATCGAACCTGGGGCCTTTCAGTCCGCAAGCCGACGCTCCATCCACTGAGCCAAACCGGTCTCGGCAATAGGAATATTTTTTTTAAAAAACAAACAAACAAAAGGAAGGAGAATTGATAGTACAGACAATGTGCTTCAATTCAGTCTTCTGTTCTGAGGTCGTCCAGAATGTAGTGAGGGCCTTTTCAGCACAAAGGAAGTTTGCATTTCATCACTAGTGGGAGCTGGGAGGCAGCTAGGACCCCAGCCAGGATGCTACTCACTCTTCTCTTACTATCTCAGGACCTGGTGGATCAGGGAGAAACCCAGACTGTAAGCCCTGGTAATTTTCCATTCTCCTACAGACTGCCTTTCCAGCTGCTACGCCTCTAATGCCTAGTATCTGCCTACGAACAGGAGGAAATCATTATTTTCTCCTACATGGCAATGTTTTTCTTTTCATTCCTTATTGAGCTATCAAGTCCTGGTATTTTCTGGGGAAATCACTTTAATCTCTTTGGGGATGTCTTGCAAGCCCCTGGAGGCAATTAAAGCACATCCAGGCAATATTTCACTACTGAATCAGGATGAGCTGTTAGGAAAACTCATTTGCTGTTTCACTTGGATCTCTTTCTCCAGCGGAGGCCCTGGGCTGCACGGCCTGGCTGACAGGCGCGGCCTCCTGCTGCCTCTGCACAGTCAGTCGCCTTCCCTTTTGTGCTTCCACCGGCTGACTCCTAATCCCTGCTACTGTTTCCCCGCTGGGGGCCGGAGGCTCTGGAGAACCGCAGTGGAGCACGACACCCCTTTCGGCGGTTTCTGCAATTAAAGACACAAGAAAATCCTGCCAGAATCAAAGTGGGAAGATGCCTTTTACTTTCTGCCCTCCTAGGTTCTCTGCTGGGTCTCTGTAACAAAAGACAGATTAACAAAAGAAAAGCATACACATGTATGTGGTGGAAGTTTGAAGAGACAAGGGAGTCAGAAGGCAATGAAGACCCAAAGAAGCCATCAACATCCATCTACTGGCCACTTCTCCAACATCCAGTTGGAGATCGGCAGGTATATGCATCGACCGGCAATCCTTCCGTGCCAGGATGACAAGGCACAACCAGCTGACCCACCCAGCCAGGGCTCAATTATATTAAATGAGCCAGGGCAGCGAGTTGGAACTTTCTGGGTGAACAATGGGAGCCATTCCTGGCCTCCCTATCCTCCAGAGTGCCCCCCACCACAGCCCCCCGAGCCCAACTTTGTATGTCAGTGCAGGGATCTTCGTCTGCAGGCATGGGCTCAGGGAGACCTGCTAGGGAGCTCCCCGTGAGTTAACTGGAAAGTCAGAGGCAAAAAAACAGAACCCAAGGCTCTCTCCTGTTGTTCACTCTGGATTTGGGTGGATCTGCCCAGTCTGAACACCTGGGCAGACCCAGGGATATAAGGGAGGCTGTGGTGATGGGTTCTGCCCATTCTGGGGGTCAGAGCCTGCCTAGAGACCTAGGCTTGGTCCCCTTTCTCCGCACTCCCACACACACAGGAGTGGAGACCCATGAGCAGCCAACCTTACAACCAGGGGAGGTAGGAAAGGTGCCTGTGGGACGCTGGTTCCTTCAAATGAGCCCCAAAATGATCTTGAAGACCAAATTAAGTTTGTTCCCACTGTGTTGAGGCAGAACACTACCGGAGTCTCAGGAACATCTTGGAGGAGGGAGGGCAAAGGCTGGTTGAGGTGGGTATTTTCATGTGGGGACTTGATTAGAACTGAGTTAGGAGGAGAAACCAAGATGGCGCCATAGGTAAACACCTGAACTTGCCACCTCGCACAACAACTTCAAAACTACAACTGAGCCGAGACCGGTTTGGTTCAGTGGATAGAGCATCGGCTTTCGGACTGAAAGGTCCCAGGTTCGATTCCAGTCAGGGGCATGTACCTTGCTTGCGGGCACATCTCCAGTGTGGGGCATGCAGGAGGCAGCTGATAGATGTCTTTTTCTCATTGATGTTTCTGACTTTCTATCCCTCTCCCTTCCTCTCTGTAAAAAATCAATAAAACATATTAAAAAAAAAATTCCACTGAAAGACAAAACCACAGGAACAAACAGGACCATAGGAAGACTGGCTAAGTGGAAATTCTACAACTAGAAGGAAAGAGAAAAGCACACGGAGACTCAGAGCAGGTGCAGAAGGCAGAGGAACAGGCATGTAGAGATGACTGTCAACTGAGTACCTGGCTGGCTTTTTCAAGCCTGAGGGAGACACAAGCTCCCAACTGCTCTGAACTCCAGTTCCGGGCAAGACTCTGGGGACCCAGACTCATACGGGGAGAAACTGGACTGTCAGGCAGTGGACAGAACTCGAGGGCGGCTTTCTCTCAGAGGTGCTTGCAGTGATTACAAAGGGAAATTGTGACCTGGAAGCCTTTTAGGACAGGGCAGATGGGAAGCCATTATTGTTTGCTTCACTCTGAGACTCCACCCCATCCAAGCTGTGGTAGAGGCGTTTGCATATGAATGGCCTGGTCCTTTGAAATATAAACTTACCTATCAAACTACAGCTGAGTCAGAGAGACCCAGAACATTCAAAAGAAGGCCCAAGGCCCCACAGCAGCTTGCATTGCTTCACAGCTGGGCCTCATCTGGGCACCTCCAAAATCCAAAGAAGAGGAATCTGCAGATCTCTCTGTAGCTCTTGCTGGGAGGCCTCAGGCAGAGGCTAAATTAGCACCTCCTTGGATATCCAAGAGCCAGTGTACCCAGGGGTCAAAGTGAGAACATCCAAATTACAACTCCTCAGATCCATAAGGGACACACTCCAGGGGCAGACTCAGTGAGCACCAAAAGCCCCACTAAAGCAAGTCTTGCCTCATAAGGGTGTCTCCAGCACAGAAGTTCCTCCTGCATAGACACAGCTGATCCTCACAGTTAATTGGCCTGGAGGTTAATTCCTCCCAGTGATACCAACAACAATCAAGGCATAACTACAACAAGATTGTACACACAGCCCACAAAGGGGTGCATCAAGAGTGTCCCCCTTGCCGAGACCAATTTGGCTCAGTGGATAGAGCGTCGGCTTGTGGACTGAAAGGTCCCAGGTTAGATTCCAGTTGGGGGCATGTACCTTGCTTGCGGGCACATCTCCACTGTGGGGCGTGCAGGAGGTGGCTGATCGATGTCTCTCTCTCTCATCGATGTTTCTGACTTTCTATCTCTCCCTTCCTCTCTGTAAAAAATCAATAACATATATTAAAAAAAAAAGTCTCCCCCTAAAAAAAAAAAAAGAGTGTCCACCTCAGGTAACTGGAGAGGCTGGGCCACTGGGCCCTATAGGACACCTAGCACACAAAGCTACTCTAACAACTCAGGGAGGCAGCCAAAATACAGAGACAAAGAAACAGGTCACAAATGAAAGAAATGGAGGAAAACAAATTACTGGATATTGAGTTCAAAACTATGGTTATAAGGTTTTTCAAGAATTTTCTAGAAAAGGCCAATAAGCCTTAACCAGATAAAGCATCAGCCTGCGGACTGAAAGGTCCCATGTTTGATTTGGTCAAGGGCATGTACCTTGGTTGCGGGCACATCCCCAGTGTGAGGTTTGCAGGAGGCAGCTGATCAATGTTTCTAACTATCCCTCTCCCTTCCTCTCTGTAGAAAATTAATAAAATAATTTTTTTAAAAAAAGGAAAAGGCCAATAACTTTAGCTAGACCCTTGAACAGATGAAAAAGGACCAACTAGAAATTAAGTATACATTGACTAAAATAAAAAATATTATACAAAGATCTAACAGTAGACTAGAGGAATGCAAGAATCAAGTCAAAGATTTGAAATGCAAAGAAGCAAAACACACTCAAAAAGAAAAGTGAAAACAAGAATCCAAAAATTTGAAGATAGTGTAAGGAGCCTCTGGGACAACTTCAAGTATAACAACATCAGAATTATAGGGGTGCCAGAAGAAGAGAGAGAGCAAGATCCTGAAAACCTATTTGAAGAAATAATGACCTAAAACTTCCCCCACCTGGTGAAAGAAATAGACTTACAAGTGCAGGAAGCACAGAGAACCCCAAACAAAAGGAATCCAAAAAGCTGAAACCGGTTTGGCTCAGTGGATAGAGCATTGGCCTGCAGACTAGGTTCGATTCTAGTCAAGAAAATGTACCTTGGTTGCGGGCACATCACCAATAGGGGGTGTACAGGAGGCAGCTGATCAATGTTTCTCTCTCATCAATGTTTCTAACTCTCTATCCCTCTTCCTTCCTCTCTGTTAAATATCTATAAATATATATATTTTAAATAAAAATAAAAAAGAAATCCAAAGGGGACCACACCAAAACACATCATAATTAAAATGCCAAGAGCAAAAGACAAAGAATATTAAAAGCAGCAAGAGAAAAAGTTAGTTACCTATAAGGGGGCACCCATATGACTGTCAGCTGATTTCTCAACAGAAACTATGCAGGCCAGACGGGAGTGGCAAGAAATATTCAAAGTGATGAATAGCAAGAACCTATAACCAAGATTACTCTGCCCAGCAAAGCTATCATTCAGAATTGAAGGGCAGATAAAGAGCTTCAGAAATAAGAAAAAGCTAAAGGAGTTCATCACTGCCAAGCTAGTATTATATGAAATGCTGAAAGGTAGTCTTCAAGAAGACGAAGAAGAAGAAAAGGGGAAAGATAAAAATTATGAACAACAAATACATATTTATCAACAAGTGAATCTAAAAATCAAGTGAATAAAAAATTTGAGGAACCAAATAATATGGTGAATATAATAGAGTCAGGGGCATAGAAAGGGAGTAGGCTGACAATTCTGGGGCTGGGGGGGGCGGGGCGGGAAGGGTTATGGCGGGTTCGGAAAGAGACTGGAGAAAAATCATACACCTATGGATGAGGAGGGGGGTTAATAAGGGCATGGAGTGGGGTGGG
>PVJN01032939.1:0-23954 GCA_004026805.1 Lasiurus borealis | reverse complement strand
TTGTTCAATGTTTTATTAAAATTAACATGCTTTGTGCATGAATAAAGTAAAGAAAATTGGGCCAAATGGTGAAAGCTTTACTTAATAAAAATACATAATAAATAAATAAATAAATAAATAGTATAAAAACCTGAATTTTCTTTAGTACAACGGGTGTTTCCTGATCCCATACATGGTTAGTTCCTCCATCAGTAATATAAGCTTTAGATGCTGTCACCATTTGATTTGTTACCTAAAATAAATATTATTCCAAAATAACTGAAGAGAAATATTTTTTAATTTTTTAAAACCACAAGCATAATAATGATAAGTAGTAAACTTATGTAATGTATCACAGTATATAAAACATTCCAGAAATATACATTCCAGTAAAAAAAAGAAGTCACGTTTATTTACAACAGTTAACTCGATGTAATTGGGGCTATAAATTTCAGAATCTACTATATTTTCCACTTGTCTATTTCTGCACTAATTAAGACTTGATCCAGTCTAAGTGTGATTCTTCACCATCCTTCAACATGCAAACCAAATATCATTTCCCCTCAAATACTGAAAAAAGTCAAGATATCTATTTAAATAGTCTGGAGGTTAGATCAAGATGGCAACTCACACATAGAAATTTTGGAGAATTTCTAAAATATGTAAAGCATATGGGATCTAATCTATTTTTTAAAAGGTGGGGAGGGAGACCTAGAGAAAAACAGAACCCAGTTCTAGAGAAAGTTATTGTGAAGGTTATTGTGAACAACATGGGAAATTTTCAAGATGGTAGATGTTATGAAGGGCCTCTGGCTGTAACCCTGAATTTGGAGCAACTTATACAACAGGCAAAGGGACCCATGCTGAAAGGACAAAGCTGTATGTGTGAACCGCCATCTTGGAGAGGTGTGGCTGTGCCAGGTAGCTGGGAGGACACATCAGAGAAAATATTATTCAAAGTTCCTTCTCAATGTAAGTCACACCCCTCTCCTACAAAAAACAGAACAGTGAGGCAAATTAGAAGCCTCGAATATAAAGATGGCCAGACAACCAAGTATTGTCAAGCAATTAAAGAATGCAAGCTTGGTAACAGAGGCAGTAACTCAACAAAGTTAGGAAATACAGAAGAAATATATGTAAAACCTTTTAAAATGTCTTTTATTAACCAAATCTATATATATAAAAGCCTAAGCAACCATTAGGACCGAAGGACCTGAACGACCTGTACAATGGGTCCACTAGTCGCTATGATGCACACTGACCACCAGGGGGCAGATGCTCATGCAGGAGCTCCTCCTGGTGGTCAGTGCACTCCCACAGCCAACCTCCCGTGGTCCCTTCCCCTTGCCAGCCCCCCCAATAGGGCCAACCTTCCATAGCCCCTCCCCCCCACCACCAGCCAACCTCCCGTGGTTCCTCCACCCAGCCAGCCAACCTTCCTTGATCCCTGCCCCCTGCTGGCTGGCCCCCCAATAGGCCTCGATCACCAACCAGGCCAAGGGACCCCACCCCTGCATAAATTCGTGCACTGGGCCTCTAGTTAATTCATAAAAAAGAAACGAGAGGATTTTACAACTAGAGAACTTGGAAATTGAAATTTTTATTGTCAATTTTTTTCTAATCTATTGATGGATTGGCTAGCATTTGGGGCAGAAATTAAGAACACATGAGTGAGCTGAAAGGTCCAAAGACAAAAATGGACAAAATAATAGTTAAGAGAAATGGAAGTTAGATTCAAAGGGTGAGAATAAACTGAACAAATGGGTATTCAAAGACAAAAGAGGCAATTTCCCTGGAAAAAGAGAGACAAAAGTCTTTGGATTGAAACAATCCAGCAACTATAGAAAATAATAAATATAAAAAGAACCACATTACTTTGACATTTTAGAAGTTCAAGGATAAAGAAAAAAAATCCTAACAGCTTCCTGTGAGAATAAAACATGTTCCCTATATAGGAAATACAATCAGGTTAGCATCAAATTTCTCATCAACAATACTGTATATTAGACAGCAATACCCTCAAAGTTCCAGAAGAAAATACATTGAACTTAGGATTCCAGTGAAACTAATATTTGAGTGGTAAGAAAAAATGAAGGTATTTTCAGACATGTGAGAATTCAGGAGGTTCACCACACACAGAAAAGAACCACTTGAGAATTTTTTTGGCAAAAGAAGTAATGAAACGTCTTGGTCTGACAGCTCAGATGGTTAGAGCATTGTCCCTGTACACCAAGGTTGTGGGCTCGATCCCACATACAAGAAGCAACCAATAAATACATAAATAAAAAGGACAACAAATAGATTTCTCTATCTATCTATCTATCTATCTATCTATCTATCTATCTATATCTCTTTCTCTGTATCTCTCTTTCTCCGTATCTCTCTCTCCTTCTCTCTCTCTCTCTCTCTCTCTCAAAAATAAACAAATTTTAAAAAAAGAATTAATCCACAATGGAAGAAAATGTGGAAATCACAAAACAGAGATAATCAAAGAAACTAACAGTACTTAGATTTTAGTCTGAATACTTGTTGATTCATAATGTTGAAAAAATATTAATAATAATATGGGATTAGAGATCTCAACGTGGAACATAAGCAGCCTGAAGGAGAGAAAGAAGTGACAGGGAAGAATACCAAGGTTCTTTCTTGCCTTGTTGAGAAAATAATGATTAAATCTATTCTTCCTGAGGAGAGGGGGGTTAAAATTGAAATGTGAGTGTTACTTATATTCTGCTTGAATCATTTACAAAGAAATTCTATTCATATGTTTCTTGGGCAATTTTTCAAATCATTTAAAATAACCATAAGGCATTACATGAGAGATTTTACACAAACTATAGTGCTAGTGAGGGTAGCTAAAGAAACATTGTTAATAGTGGACACAAACCATAGCTCTTGAGCAAAACTATTTGGAATGGGTAAATATTATATCTACATTTAAACAAAAAGCCCGGAACAAAAAGCTTACCTCTGACAATGAGAAAAGTACCCTTTCAATTAAGTGCAACCAACTCCAGTCAACACCTTCCTTTTCTTGTCCACCGAAAGTATTAAAATCCAAAACTCCGAGAGGCACCCAACCTTCCCATTTCCCTTTTCCGGTTCAGAGGGAGAGCATTATTCACAGAGTTACATGTGTGACTTCCCCCCTTGCAAACTTACCTTGATAAACAATGAGGTCATTCTCTCCGAGGTATTATAATACCTCGACACACTGTGAATCATTCTGATGGCATTAATCAAATTTTGTATTCCGTGGGCCATGGAAACCTAAAATTGAAAGATATCAAGTGAATTCCATTATATTTATAAGATTAATAACCGATATCCTATAATATTCAAATCTCTAACCATACATAAACATCAAACTTTATTAAATGCAATGTGATATCCTAGACTGGATCCTGGAAAAGAAAAAGGCCATCAGTTTTGACAAATATGCCAACGGAACTCAAGATGCTTTCAGGAGAAACTGGGTGGAGAGAAACTGGTACTACTGTTGCTTAAAAGTGTATTCAAAAATAAAATATTAGAGGTGAAAGTTATTTTAAAGACTAATAGCTCAAGCTGCTCTTTTTAAAGGTGAAGAAACTGATATCTTGAAAGGTAAAGTGACTTACCTGGGTCAGAAAGCTAGTTAAAAACAGAGATTAGACTAATAGTACTACTCATTTCCATGTGTTCCATTCAATTCACCATTCAGCAAGCATACTAAGTGCTACTAAGTTCTGAAAATATTGGGCAAAATCTACATTGACGGAACCTATTCTGGAGGAGGTCACAGCAAAGTGCAAGGGACGTACACAAACACGTTAAACAGCACAGCAGCACAGAGCAGAGCAGAACAAGTGCAAACACAGATAAAACAATTGCTAACATGTATCCAATGTTTACTGTGTGCTAGGCACTAGGCAAAGTGCTCAGCCTAATAATTTATGCTGACAATGGCCATTTAAGGTAGGTTTGATCTCATCACAGCTAAGACATCACTGATTGCAAGATTGTACCGTCCCACTACTTTACATGATACGAAGAAAAGGGCATCTCACTCCCACATAAAACTAAGCCACCAAATGGTTCCACCCCCTCTGTCACGGTAAGAATGAAACAGAGGAGCCATGAAGAAAAAGATAGGAACAAACTTTGTATTCCCCATCCCACACCTTGTAGAGGGAGGGAAAATGAATTCCCCTGAGAATTTGTACCACAAGCTTGCACTCATTCACTGCAGTATGAATTCACATCAATGGTACAAAAAAACAAAAAACAAATTATATCCCTCAAGGAGAGAACTAATAATCAAAAGTGGTGTCGAGTCACATTCACAATGATTCATAAACTCAACTGACTATAAGATATTCTCTGAGTGCAGAAATGTTAAAATTTAATTTAAAAATGTTTTAGAACCTATAAAATAAAATGTTATTATTTCCATTTTTCCCATGAGAAAATGGAGAATAGAAAATGCCCCCGCTGCCGGCCTGGTCGCCCCATGTAGCCTGCTGTTCAGTCTTTGGTCGCCTTCATTGCCCCCCCTGCCGGTCTGGGTCACCCCACAGAGCCTACTGTTCAGTTGTTTGGTCATCCCTCACTAATCCCTTGTCAACCTAGTCACCCCATGCAGCCCTCTGTTCAGTCAATGCAAATCACGTTGGAAGCACAGATAAGGGCAATGGCACTCCCTTATTAAATGGTGATGGAATAAGTAAAACCAGAAAGAACAACTACTAATTCATGTCCTATATGTCCCAGGTATGAGGTGTGACAATGACATAATTAAATCAATTATATGCGGATTATGAACACTAACATTATTTCATAGTTAACCTTATATGTTAGAATTCATATTAGATGGGTCATCTGTATATCAAAAAAAAAAGATTCTAATTAAAAAAATGTGCCCAGAAGGAATCCTTGCCACCCTCAACAAGGCAAGCCTACAAAGTACCCATAACTCCAATGAAGAAGGCTTAGGGACAGCAACAAATGGACCCATCAGGAGAATACCCTTCATCTGAATTTTAAACATCATCTATAATAATAAAAGTGTAATATGCTAATTAGAACTTTTGTCCTTCCGGACAACCTTCAGGACAAAGCCAGGGCTGAAAGGGAAGCCTAGGTCCCAGGTGCCAGAAGGAAGCCAAGTACTGGCAGCCTGGGGAAGGAAGGCCTACTCTTGCATGAATTTCATGTATCAGTTTCTAGTTACTTATAATGGTAGCTGTTTGAGTGCACAGTTCTTATCTATTTAGACAAGCACTCAGACATCTTATATGTAAAATGTGTAATAGTAGATATACCTAACATGTAATACCAGGATAAAATTTATCAACGAGCCATGGAAGCATGAATCCTCTGCACTTTTCCTGAGCAAATGACAGTGACAAACTAAACAGAAATTGTTGGTTGCTTTTAATAAAAAGAAAGTGGGGGAAAAAAGAATTTGTGATACTACAAAAATAGTGGGTGAATTAGGGGGGAGCAATTATATGACAATACTACTAATACTCTAATTTCAAAAGAAAATGTTTGAAACATCCTACATCAGAGAATGTAAAAAGCTTAATAATAAAACAATAGTAGTAATAATAATAATAACGTGTATCCATGGCTAGAACAACTGAACAAAGTGTTATAAATTACTAGGATGAGAATAACACCAGCACTAAAGCATGTGGAAATTATGGGAATTTAAGCAAATCTGTTGAACCAAGAAGGTGAAATCAGTAGATCTTAAAATCTAGAGGTCTTGATAACAATAAAAACTATTGTATCATTTCTCCACGTTTATTTTTTATACTGGAAAGTTTTAAATGTATAGAAAAGTGAAGAGAATAGTCTAATGACCATCTATCCCCACCACCACATTTGACAAATGTTAACATTTTGCTATCTTCATTCACCTATTATTTTTTATATCAAGAACCACTACCTTCTAGAGTAGGCATTACGTATATGTGTACTTAATATTTGCTTCCTCAACTCTTGTGAGTAACCCCAAATGCTTGTGACATGTGATCATTCTAATTTTCTAAAATTTTTCTTAGACACAGATTTTATTTGCACATGTTATAAAGCTGAGGAATTAAGTCCTTGATCTAGAGTGAGCCAGGCAACAACCATATTTCTCTATCACCATGCAATCTGGGTGTTTTTTGTGTGTTTTTTTTTTTGCTCATGGTCACATGCACAGAAGTACCTAAGATGTTCTTATGTGAAACAGATTTAAAAATGTTCCCAACATAAGTTCAGTAGCTGGTACGAGGAGTAGAAGTGAAGAGAGTACTAATTGTGCCAGTTAATAATTTGGATTTTGTAATCAAAGAAATCCCAGTAATTTTAAGAGAAACATCAAAAGTGCTTATTCAAAATAATGTCCATCGCTAGCTACACATTTCCCCATCTTTCATGTAATTTGTAGATACTGTCCCAATAGAACTTTTCTTGTTTTGAGGCAAACCATACAGAGACCCAATTTTCTACTTCTTCGTACATTTTGAAGTGCTGCTCAGAAAGTGCATGTACCATCAATCAGAACAATGGGTAATTTGAAGGAGCAAGGTCTGGTGAATATAGCAGGTGGGTTAATACTTCGCAGGCAAGATCTTTTAATGTGTCTTTAACTGGTTTCAAAGTGTGTAATGGTGCGTTATTATGAAGCAAAATTACTTTGCCATGTCTTCTGGCACATCTAGTTGTTTCATGATCAAAGCGTGGTTCAAATTGATTATTTGTTGTTGGTAGCGATCAGTATTTACGGTTTCACTTGTTTTTAGAAGCTCATAATACCTAGTAAAGTTTAAATCTTAATTCTTCTTTATAAACAACAAAAATAAGTTGTAAATAAGTTAAAATCCATCATCTCTTTATGGAATCAATTTAAAAACTGCTTCTGAGAAGTCTTTCTATCCTCTTTCATGGTGCTTCCTGGTGGATGATGGATTCCCACATGGCAATAAGAATTGCACCTGCCCAGGACTCTCAACCCACTTTTCCCTCACCACCCACATTAAATTCCTTGGTTACCAATATTCTCTTGGAATGTATATGAAATATACCTACACATCCCTCCGAATACAAGTGATATGGAACATAGGCTCTTCCTTTTTCCCTGCCTCTAGGATGAAACTTTACTTCAAAAAGATTGGTTACCCAGGCTATATAGCCAATTGTGCCATGTATGTGGAGGATTTGACTCTCTCTTCAAAGATTAAAATGGAGAATGCTGAACATGGTGTTGAACACTAATGTAAATTATTTCAAGAGCATATAAATTTAGAGAATACCTTGAGGAGGCAGCGAAGTGAAGTGGAGAAAAAATACAACTTATAATGTCAAAGAGTGCTGGATTCAAATTCACTCTCATCACTTATACTTGTAGAAATGCTCAAGTTCAGTTTCCTAGTCTTTAAAATGAGGACTGTTGTGAATACAAAATGAAAATATATGGAAATACCTAAAATGAAAGACCAGGTTCTCAAGACAGTGGACATCTTTAAAACCACAACTGCCCGAGTTTCTCAAAAAAAAAAGGTTTCCTTGATTTCTCCTCTCTATCTAAAGAAAGGATAGAGGGTCTCTTTCACTTTCATACTTCACATAAAATATTTTGAAATGCCAGATAATTTGTGAATCAAAAACTAATAGAAACTTAGGAAAATAGAAAGAAATGGTAGTCGTGCTAATATGTCCTTTAAAGGAACTCTATAGAAATATATAAGTAGGTTCAAAACTAGAAGATGGCTCTTGTTAGAAACTACTAGCAGAAGGTGCATCACTGACTAGCTGAGTGATGCTGGTAGCGCCCTATGTCACCCTGAGTTTGATTTCCTAATCTCTAACCTGGTAGGTATGTTCAAAGACAGCCCCAGTGATATTCATTCTTGTGGTATTCACTCTCCTCTGTAATCCCCTTCTCCTGTGTGTGCATTGGCCTGCCTGACTTGCTTCCACCATACAGAATATGACAGACGTGATGGAACATCACTTGTGAGATAACGAGTATATTTGTCTTATTTAATTCACAAATGAAGTCATCTTTATGATAATGCATTATATTTAATGTGGGTTAAAATAATATAGTTTTAATCCATAATAAATATGTAATGAGGAAATAGATCTTTTAAATAATTTTTCTGCAGTAAAACATTTTCCCATATCCACATATTAAGTTATTTTTAAATATGGTAATATTTAAGCTATACTTTTAAAAGCATACTTACTAGATCATAGTTATAGAGAGGTTGACATACTTTTTCTAGAGTGTACAAATATCTGACATTATCTTTTGATTCATTTGCTGTATCTGTGATTCTTGCATCCAACTCACGCCAATTCTAAGAAAAAAATGCATAAGAATTCTATGACACATCCAAATATATGAGTGTGTTAAAGTTTAACCAAGAAATTCAATATATATACTAAAGTAGTAGATAGTTAAAGGGGGGTGGGTGGTATATCATTTTATATTATTTAGGACTTAAAGTTATAAATATTTTAAATGTACTAAAACTGAAGGTAGACCTTCTAGAGTAATTAACACCCTGCCTATAGGCTTAAACTGGATGTGCTTCAACTTGGAATGACTTTTCTAGATTAGCTATGTATATTATTCTGGGTATTCGAATATGGGTCAAGTAATGGAAGCAGAATATTATTCCAAGAAAATATTCCTTATCAGAAAAGTGAACTTTTCATACCCAGCAAGAATGTCCAAGATGCTCTGGGACCATGGTGGATTGCCTTCTTCAACATATATAACAACTGAGTAATAGCATAGTAATAAAGAACTCCTAAAATCAATACAAAATAACTCCTGAATTTTTTAACTGAAGTAAAGTATAAACAGTTAATTCATAAGAGAAGAAATGCAAATAGCTGATAAACTTTAAAAGATGACCAAAATCACTATAAATAAGGAAAAGGCAAATACAACAAGCCATTTCCATATGTCAGATTGGAGAGAAAAAAATTTAACTATTAATAAGTATTGACAGGAAAAACCAAGATGGTAGCATAGGTAAACACCTAAACAGCTGCCTCCCACAACAATTTCAATACTACAACTAAAAGACAAAATGGACATCATCCAGAACCACAGAAAGGCTGGCTGAGTAGAGATTCTAAAACTAGAAGGAAAGAGAAAAGCACACTGAGACTCAGAGGAGTTGCAGAAGGCAGAGGTACCAAGGCACACAGGCGGAGAGGGCTGGCAACTGAGTATGCGGCTGGCTTTCTCAACCAGGAGGGAGACAAAAGCTCCCTACTGCTGTGAACTCCAGTTGCAGGCAAGACTCTGGGGACCCAGACTCATACGGGGTGCAACTGAACTGTAAGGAAAGAGAAAAGCACACTGAGACTGAGAGGAACTGAAGAAGGCAGAGGTACCAAGGCACATGTGCACTAAGAGGGCTGACAACTGAGTATGTGGCTGGCTTTCTCAAACGGGAGGGAGACAAAAGCTCTCAATTGCTCTTAACTCCAGTTCCGGGTGAGACTCTAGGGACTCAGACTCATTTGGGGAGAAACTGAATTGTCTGGCAAGCGGGCGGAACTCGAGGGCAGCTTTCTTTCAGAGGTGCTTGCAGTGATTACCACAGGACACTGAGACATAGGGACCTGTTAGGGCAGGGCTGATGGGAAGCTGTTGCTGTCTGCTCTACCCTGAGAATGCACCCCATCCAAACTGAGCACAGAGGCTTTTGCAAGTCTTATCTCATAAGAGTGTCTCCAGCATACAAGTTCTCCCAGCATACACACAATTGATCCTCACAGCCAATTGGCCTGGAAGTCAATTCCTTCCAGTGATACCAACAACAATTAAGGCTTAACTACAATAAGACGGTGCACACAGCCCACAAAGGGGTGCCCCAAAAGTGTCCACCTCAGGTAACTGGGGAGGCTGAGCCACTGGGCCCTATAAAACACCTAGCTCACAAAGCCACTCTATCAACTCAGGGAATCAAGCTAAAATGCAGAAACAAAGAAACAGGTCACAAATGAGAGAACTGGAGGAAAGCAAACTACTGAATATAGAGTTCAAAATCACAGTTATAAGGTTCTTCAAGAATTTTCTAGAAAAGGCCAATAAATTTAGCGAGACCCTCAAAGATATGAAAAAGGACCAACTAGAAATTAAGCATATACTGACTGAAATAGAAAATAATATACAGAGATCCAACAGCAGACTAGAGGATTGCAAGAATCAAGTCAAAGATTTGAAATACAAAGAAGTAAAAAACTTCCAACCAGAAAAGCAAAAAGAAAAAAGAATCCAAAATAATGTAAGGAGCCTCTGAGACAACTTCAAACATACCAACATCCAAATTATGAGGATGCCAGAAGAAGACAGAGAGCAAGATACTGAAAACCTATTTGAAGAAATAATAACAGAAAATTTCCCCCACCTGGTGAAAGAATAGACTTACAAATCCAGGAAGTGCACAGAACCCCAAACAAAAGGAATCCAAAGAGGACCACACCAAGACACATCATAATTAAAATGCCAACAGCAAAAGACAAGGAGAGCATATTAAAAGCAGCAAGAGAAAAATGGTTGGTTACCTACAAGGGAGCACCCATACGACTGTCAGCTTATTTCTCAACAGAAACTATGCAGGCCAGATGGGAATGGCAAGAAATATTCAAAGTGATGAATAGCAAGAACCTACAACCAAGATTGCTCTACCCAGCAAAGCTATCATTCAGAATTGAAGGTCAGATAAAGAGCTTCACAGATAAGAAAAAACTAAAGGAGTTCATTAGCACCAAAACAGTATTATATGAAATGCTGGAAGGTATTCTTTCAGAAGAGAAAGAAGAAGAAAAAGGTAAAGATAAAAATTATGATAACAAATACATATCTATTAACAAATGAATGTAAAATAAGTGAATAAAAATTCCAATGGCCAGAATAAATTTGTGAATATAATAGAATCGGGGGCATAGAAAAGGAGTGGACTGACAATTCTCAGGGGGGAAGTGATGTGGGGGTGCGAGTGGGAACCAAGTGGAGGGGAGATATGAGGGCGGGGAGAAAGAGTTCTAATAATCTGAACAATAAAGATTTATTTTAAAAAAAGAGAGACATTTGTTTTGTCTTCACTGTTTAAATCTCTTACAAAAGATCATGTATTATGTATAATAATAAACGCATAATATATTAATTAGACGGGACAGCCGAACAACCTTCTGGATGTCATTCCGGATTTCATTCCAGATATCCTTCTGGATGAAGCTGCAGCAGTGGGAGCTGAGGCAGATGTGGTTAGGGGCAATATCAGCCAGGCAGGCGAATGGTTAGGGGCAATCAAGCAGGCAGGCAGAATGGTTAGGGGCAATAAGGCCAGCAGGCAAGTGGATAGGGGAGATCAGGCAGACAGATGAGTGGTTACAGGAGATTAGGCAGGCAGGTGCACAGTTATGGGTGATTAGGAAGGCAGGTGAGTGGTTAGAAGCAATCAGGCCAACAGGCAAGTAGATAGGGGAAATTAGGCAGGCAGGTAAGTTATTAGAGGAGATTAGGCAGGCAGGCAGTTGAATGATTAACAGTAATCAGGCAGGCAGGCAAGCAGTTAGGGGTGATCAGGCAGGCAGGTGAGTGGTTAGGGGCAATCAGCAGGCAGGCAAGCGGTTAGGGGAGATCAGGCAGGCACAGGCGAGTGGTTGGGGTGATCAGGCAGGTAGGCAAACAGGGGAATCAAGCAGGCAGGCAGAGTTGTTAGGGGTGATCAGGCAAGCAGGAGAGCAGTTAAGAGCCAGCGGTCATGGATTGCGAGAGGGATGTCCAAGGGGTCCTGGACTGGAAGAGAGTGCAGGCCAGGCTGAGAACCCCTCCCCTGTGTACAAATTTTGTGCACCAGGCCTCTAGATCATTATAAAAACATCTTTTTATATATTTTTTAAATTTTTAAAAGTATATGTTCCTGAAACCAGTTTGGCTCAGTGGATAGAGCGTTGGCCTGCAGACTGAAAGGTCCCGGGTTCGATTCTGGTCAAGGGCATGTATCTTGGTTGTGGGCACATTCCCAGTAGGGGGCATGCAAGAGGCAGCTGATGGATGTCTCTCTCTCATCAATGTTTCTAACTTTCTATCCCTCTCCCTTCCTCTCTGTGAAAAATCAATTACATATATATATATATGAGCTACTTTTCAAAAAAAAAATATATATATATATGTTATATTGATTTCAGAGAGGAAGGGAGAGGGAGAGAGAGAGAGAAACATCAATGATAAGTGAGAATCATTCATTGGCTCTCCTGCATGCCCCCAACTGGGGATCGATCCACAATCCAGGGGCATGTGCCCTTGACCAGAATCAAACCCTGGACCCTTTCATCTGCAGGCTGATGCTCTTATCCACTGAGTCAAACTGGCTAGGGTTAAATATATAATTTTTTAAGGAAGAGTAAAGAAAAAGAAAAGGAGCTGGAAAGAATCAAGCTAAACTATTAATAAAGATAAGCTAGAGGAAAAAGTGAAATGTATGAGAGGACATTTTTGCTTTTGACTTCTCATGTAGTTCTTGACCTCAATGAGCCTCTGTTGATTTACAACTTCAAAAAAAATTTTTTAATAGCAATCATCCCATAGTAGTAGTGTTTAAATTGGTGTGCAAAATATTGAGGACTAAATCTTCATTTCTATACTTCATTTCCCTCTTTTGGAAATAACTTATTATGTGAGAAAGCCTTACTCAAAGATGAATACTTCAGCATATATGATGTTCATATGATGCAAAGAAGCAGTTCAAGAAGAGTAATTTTCTAGTTGATTGTTCTGAAGTATATCAAACTTTAAAATACAGGCCTTTTACCTTTAACAGTTTGGAGTGTGCAACATTAAGCACATTTATGACAGCCTTACAACTTGGCCCTTTAATCTGTTCAATGATGTAATTGAATTTGGCTGACATGCGTTTCCAGTGCTCCAGTTCAGTGAGTGGGCCTGAGTCATCAGCTTCTTTTCTCATTTGCTCACTCTCAATAAGTACCTGCAATCAAAAATATTCACAGAATAGAGAAATGTTACTTTCTTTTAAAAGTTCATTACTTTCATCTTTTCAAAGGAAGTTAAAAGTATAAATGACATTCAACATTGAAGAATAAAAACTGTTAGCAAACTAAGAACAGATAGGAACTTCTTTAAAATGAGAAATAGTACCTAGCTTCCAAAAATCTACAGCAAACATACTTAAGGGTGAAATTTTAGAAAATATCATTCTAAAACCAAGGACAAGACAACTTTGCCACTTCCATTCAACCTAGTAATGGAGATCCCAAAACAAGATAAGTAAACAAAAGAATTCCAATAAAAATTAGAAATGAAAAAACAAAGATGGAATCATCACAGCTGGCATGGTTGACTATATTCTAAAAATTCAAGAATATCTAAAGAGAGACTTTTACAATTAATGAAAGTAAAGTTGCAGGATACATACTAATAAAAAGGGTAATATGCTAATTAGACCAGGCATCTTCCAGACACCCATTAGGATGTCATTCCGGACAAAGCCATGGTGGCAGAGGCCAAGGCAGAGATGGTTAGGGGCGATCAGCATGGCAGAGGAAGGCAGTTAGGGGCAATCAGGCAGGCAGGGAGGTGATTAGGGGCAATCAGAGTGGCAGGCAGATGTGGTTAGGAGTGATCAGGCAGGCAGGCAGACTGGTTAGGGGCAATCAGGCAGGCAGGCAGATGAGCGGTTAGGAGCCAGTGGTCCTGGATCGAAGAGGGTTCAGGCAAGGCTGAAGGACTGCACCCCTCCTCCACCCTATGCATGAATTTCATGAACCGAGCTTCTAGTATATTTATAAATATCAGAAGCATTTCTTTATAAATCATATAACAATTTAAATATAAACATATAGCATTTGCTTGCTATAACAAATAATAACAATGATATCAAGAGATTAACAAAAGATGTACATTATCTTTTTGGAGAAAATTAGAAAACTTACTTCCAACACACAAAAGAAGACCTACAGAAATGGAAAGATTATCCCACATTCAGAAATGGAAAAATTCAGTCATATAAAGATGACATTTTTCTCTAAATTAATGTATACATTCAATGAGGTTTCGATCAAAATCTCAAAAGCGTTTTTGATGATACTTGATAAACTAGCCTTAAAATTAAATTTGAAAGAATTACCTAGAAGTAATCAAAGCTACTTTGAAGAAAAATACAGAAAGAGACTTGCCATACCAAATATTAATTTAGTAAAAAGCTACAGAAATAAAAGCAGCATGGTATAAGTACAAAAAAAACAAATAAGTAGACCAGTGGGATAGAAAAGAGGTCCCAGAAACTTGATATGTTTTAGAGTTGACATTTACAAATTTGATAGGAAAAAGTGGCTTTATTAAATAAAGAGCTAGGGACAAATTGGCTGACAATATGGAAAAAGACAAAATTAGATTCCTACCTCACATTATACCCAAACACACACATACACAATTCCAAATGCTAAATGTTAAGACAAAATGGTAAAACTTTTAAAGAAAATATAAAAGATAGGGGTAAAACTATGAAGAAAACCATGAAACTGAATATCATAATTGTCAAGAAAACAGTTACCACTGGGGGAAGAAAGGGGAATTGAAATTGGGAAGAGGAAAAAGGGGATTGCAAAGTGCTGGCAGTGTTCCATTTCTTAACTTGTGCAAAGCTTATACAGGTATTTATTTTGCAATAATTTATTTATTTTATTGTACTGTATTTATTCTGGTATATTTCGCCATTTAAAATAAATAATGTAAGAGAATATCTTCATAACACTGAAACAGAAATGTGTTGATGGTACCAGATGAAAATGCAGGACACAAAATAAACCAAAAAAAAATTAACATCCAGGAAATATTATTTAAACTCCAACAATTCAGTAAGATATCATCAATCTGAAATATAACTACGTAAAAGATATGAAGAAGCAATTCAACAAAGAGGAAACCTAAAGAGCCATTAAACATACTCAACCTCAACTGTATTCAAGGTAATGCAAAATAAATCAAGATACCATTTCACACCCAATATATTGGCAACCATTAAAAATCTGACAATCCCAAGTGTAATGAAAATCTGAAGAAAGGGAAATTCTCATGTGCTTCTATAAAAAATATTATAGTTAATATTTTATAGTTACTATAACCACTATTTGGAGGGCTTTGCAATACTCAATAAATTATCCATATATTACTGCTCTCAGCAGTTCCACTGGGAAATTTACTTTTTAATCCTCACCCAAGGACATATTCCCACCAATTTTTTATTTTTTTATTTTTATTTTTAGATAGGGGAAGGGAGAGGGAGATAAACTCTGATGTGAGAAACTTAGATTGGCTGCCTCCCATAATGCCCCAACCAGGGATCCAACTGGCAACCCAGGTATATGCCCTGAATGGGAATTGAACCCCCCACCCTTCAGTGAACAGAACAACATTCCAACCAAATGAGCTACACTGGCCAGCGCTACACTGGAAATTCTTGAACTTGTACAAAGGAGACCTGAACAAAGATATTCATTAAATATGTATTTTTATTGTTTGCAATAGCAAAAAAAAAAAAAGTAGAAATAACTATCTTTCTAAGGGAATTAATAAATAAACTTCTGAGTGCTGGGGATACAGTGATGAAAAAGACAGTCACTGAGGTCCGACGGTGGAGAATGATGGCGGCTGGCAGGATGGAGGTGAG
Organism: Lasiurus borealis; assembly: GCA_004026805.1. NCBI lineage: Eukaryota > Metazoa > Chordata > Mammalia > Chiroptera > Vespertilionidae > Lasiurus > Lasiurus borealis. Next base: position 8,280 of record PVJN01032939.1, on the reverse strand, counting down.
GGAGAGGAAGTGAGTGAGGGGACAAAAAGAGAGAGCGTGGGGGTCTGTGGTGGGTGTGTGATTGAGTGAGGGACAGTTGAATATCGCGGGAGCAGTGGGGGCTGGCAGTCCAGGCTCTCTTGGCCGGGGAGAGACTGCCCTCTCGGGTTTTACTCCCCGGACTGTGGAACTTGGGCACGGAGCCCATGCCATCTTGAAGGTAAACAGGGCCTTTCTTTGGGAACTCACCAACACCGCCAGCTAGACGGGCATTTGAGTTGCCCTGTGACCCAACAGCCACTCCAGGCAGAGTCCCACAGACCTGTGGACCCAGCATCCCCGTGGACCCTGCATACCCATGGACCCGGGGACCTCCACCTCCAAAGTAGAAATAAAGAGAAGTTTCCTTTAAACTTCATAAGGAGCGGAATTGAAAGTCAATACATTTGGCCTCTTGAGCTAAGGTAAGTAATCTGTGTTTTTGCCTCCCTGAAATAGTTTATATAAAGTTACAAAATGAAATTGTCAGCCCGTTTGAAAATGAATTGACATGGCCAGAGCAAAGAATATCCTTACATGATATTATCCTACAATATCATTTAATTTTTGATATTTCACAACAACATATTGTACAACCACCCCAAACAAACGTACAAACTAATTCTTTGAATGTTTAGCAGCAATTTAAAAAAAGGACATGAAAGGATTTAATCCCTTTCAGAAGGAATTGAGGCACTGGGAAGGCACTTGAGCATTCTATACTGGCCCTCTTTTCTCTTTTGCCAAGAGGGACCCTCTTCTCATAACCCAATGGCCCTCAGCTGTAGCCTGAGCTCTCTATTCACGCTGAGGTTGAAGCCTCGAGGTGGCTGATACAATGAATCTGTCTCTTGCCAAATGGTGTGATCTGGGCTATCCCTGGAGAAGGAACCTGAATTCCCCCAGATAAGTGAACAGTGCCGGGGCAGGCGAGGGGATCCCCAAGGCAGGTCGTGGGTGTGGAGGCCACAGGGGGCATAGGCTACCATGGAGACAGAAATGAACCTCACAACAACCTGTTTTGTTGTGAAATACATTTAGAAATACATTTGTTGTGAAATAAGTTTAGTAAAATACATTTAGAAAATTTTCACTTTAGAAAATTAATTTTAATTTGTAATGCAAACAGCAAGACACCCATGAAAAACACACATGATGTCAAAATAAGCCAAAGGAAAAGTGGATAGGCAAAATTAAAAGAACCCCAAGTCAATTTTATAGAAAAGATTTCTGTATTAACTCTTGGTCGAGAATATGTTTATATACTTTCAGAAATCAACTCCAAGACCAAGTGGACTCCTACAACAGAGAGGAACTGACAGGTCTGAGCCAAACACAAAGGCAAGAGGAGAAACAGTTCAGAGATGGAAGACGCTGACGACGTCTTGCCATGTGAGCAGTTAGCAGCTGAGCATCGCTACAGGATGCCCAGCACCAAACCAGCATCGCCACCATCTGTCCAGTATCCAGATACCATTGATGACATGTACACATAAGGAACTCTCTGACATTGAAACTAGGACTCAAAGCTATTGGACATTGAAATTGAGACTCAATCATTTTTCTTTTGCTCTGGTGGGTTTATTTCTAGCCCACCGGGATAAGGTGTTTTTAAAGACAAAAAACAGGGGGTGGAGGGGAGGAAGCTGATGCAGAGGCAAAGAAGCAATGAACGGACTGTCATGCTACAGTGGGAAAGCAGAGAAAGTTGGGGAGGAGGAGCCTATAGGAGAACAACAGAAGGACTTGTATGAATGTGTGTGTAGGCATAGCCAGTGGAGACAGGGCAATGGGGGAAGGTGGGGGAGAGGGGAGGGGAAATGGGTGAGGGCATGTACTGGGGGGGAGGGCAATAGGGGGAAAAATAATAATAAATAAATAAATAATTTTTAAAAAGACAAAAAAATAAATCAATAAACTTCTCTAACTTCTTAAACAGAGGTTACTAGACATAATTTAAATGTCTCTTAGATATCCGAACATCTATATAATTAACTGATTTTTTTCACAGATGAATACCATACAGTGAATGAATTAAATTTAGTTGTACAATTATGAATGAAAGAGAATATTGAGGGGGAAAAAAGCCTATAAAAGAATCTTTAGTAGTATTATACTGTTTATGTAAAGATTTTAAACACAAATACATTATACAAAATTTACATCTGTAATATAAAGCTTATAAATGTGTAAATGCAATAAAAGTGTCAAACTTTAAAGAGAAAGGGAGGAGTCAATAACATCAGGGTAGTGGTAATACAGAGGGCAGGAGAAGAAAGGGTTAGAGGCTTTAGTGAAAATAAAAGAGATCTGAAGCAAATATAGCAAACTAGATGCCTAGTGCCTGAAAATTCATGCACCCAGGGGGTCCCTCAGCCCAACCTATGCCCTCTCACAGTTCAGGACTCCTCAGGGGACATCTGATGGCTTAGGCCACTCTCTGGGGGATCAGACCTAAGCTGGCAGTCAGACATCCCTCTGGCAGCCTGGGAGCCCTCAGGGGATGTCTGACTAATGGCCCTGGGGAGCAGGCCTAAGCCGTTAGTAGGACATCGTAGCACTGCCGCAGATGCAGGAGATACTCCCACCACTACTGCTGTGCTGGCCAGCCATGAGCCAGCTTCTGCTGAGTAGCAGTCCCCCTGTGGAAGCACACTGACCACTAGGGGGCAGCTCCTGCATTGAACATCTGAGCCCTGTGGTCATAGCAAACAGTCATTCCCAGTAGTTCTGCCACTAGGGTCAATTTGCATAGTATCCTTTTATTATATAGGACCAGTGGCCCAGTATACAAAATTTGTGCACGTGGGGTGGGGGTTGTCCTTCAGCCCAACCTGCTCCCTCTCCAATCTGGGACCCCTTGAGGGATGTCAGGTAGGATCGGGCCTAAACAGGCAGTCAGACATCCCTCTCACACTACAGGACTGCTGGCTCCCAACTGCTCACCTGTCTGACTTCCTGATTGCCCCTAACCACTTCTGCCTGCCAGCCTGATCACTGCCTAACCACTACCCTCCCAGCCTGATTGATGCCTAGTTGCTCCCCTGCCAGTCTGTTTGCCCCTATCTGACCTCCCCTGTGGAACTGGTCACCCCTAACTGTCCTTCCCTACAGGCCTGGTCACCCCTAACTGCCCTCCCCTGCAGGCTTGATCATCCCAACTGCCCTCCCTTGCAGGCCTGGTCCCTCCCAACTGCCCTCCCCTGCTGCCTGATCACCCACAACTGTCCTCCCTTGCAGGCCTGGTCCCCGCCAACTACCCTCTCCTGCTGGCCATCTTGTGGTGGCCATCTTGTGTCCAAGATCCTGGGAACAGGATCTTTTGACCACATGGTGGTAGTCATCTTTTGTGTTGGAGTGATGGTCAATCTGCATATTACTCTTTTATTAGATAGGATAGAGGCCTGGTGCATGGGTGAGGGCCAGCTGGTTTGCCCTAAAGGATGACCTGGATCAGGGTGGGTGTTCCCTTGGGCATGAGGTGGCCTGGGTGAGGAGCCTGTGGTGGTTTCCAGGCCTGTCATGCCCCCCCCCCAGCAACCCAAGCAGAGTCTCTGGTATCTGGGATGTATTTATCTTCTACAATTCAAACTTTCTAGCCTGGAGTGGAGCCAAGCCTTCTGTTCAATCGGGGGCAGCAGCCATTGAAACTTTGTCGCCTTAAGCGAAGGCCTAGGCCAGCCAGGGTTTGCGGAAAACTTGGCTTCCTCCATTACCAGCGGCAACCAAAGCTTCCCTCCTGCCCTCTCTGTGGCTGTAGCCATTTTTGTTGGGTTAATTTGCATACTTGCTCTGAGTGGCTGGTGGATATGGCTGGTGGGCGTGGCTTGTGTGTATAGCAGTGGTACGGTCAATTTGGATATTACTCTTTTATTAGATAGATGTATCTGTTTAATCTCAGTTACAGAGATGTGTGTTATATTATTTTCTGTACCTTTTAATTTTCATAACTTTTCATAACTTAAATTGTGATGGAATTTTTAAGGATACAAATGAGGCAAAATATATAGTTGATTTTTCAAACCTATTAAAGTTCTATTTTTAATCCATAAAATGCCTATAATTTTAACCATGGTTTATGGAACTCTTCTTAATCTAATTACAAGCTTTTCTACCTTCTTAAATAGAGGAGAGTAGACATAATTTAAGCTTTTTTAAATGGCTAAAGGTCTATATAATTTGAATAACTGAATTAAAGAATGAAAACGACTCTTAAAATTAACTTTTAAATTTTAAATCAAATGACCCTTTTGATGTTTAATTCCTGTTACATTATTCATAGGTGATAATCCAGCCTCAAATTGAATACTTCCAGTAATTCAGCACATTCCATTTCCATTTTTCTCCTTATAACCATCACTCTCTCTGGCTTACTTCTGCCATACACGTTTAATTTTACATTAAATCCCTTCAAATCATTGAAAATACCATGTCGCTCCTATACCCACTTTTTCCCAGGTCAAACGTCTTTATGTACTTTCCTTGAATACATTGTTCAGATCCTTGGCCTATTTTTCTCTGAACTGCCCATTTCTTAATAACTTATAAAATGTCTTTATATATTATGGATACTCTTTGCTATACATGCTGATAATATAACCTCCCAGAAACTCATTTATCTTTTAACTTTATGGTGGTTTTTGACATGTGGAAGTTACTAATTTATTTTTAATGTAGCCAAACCTATCATTTTTTTTCTTTCATGGCTTCTGGGTTTTGTACCTTGCTTAAGAACATATTACTATGGTCTTATGTTCTGCTTCATTTATGGCTTTTTTCTCTTTTTTTGGTCTTTTTTTTCTTTTTCATTTATGGTTTTGTTTTGTTTTTCACATAACTGTTTTTAAGACTAAATTCTCTCACACAACATGTTTTTGAGATTCATGTTCTTTTTTCACTTTTAGCTTTCATATTTATGTCTATTATCCATCTTGAATTAATTTTTGTGTATAACAAGAGGTCAAGGCTTATTTTTTATGTTTTTGGGTGTGTGTGTTTTTTTGTTTTTGTTGTTGTTGTTGTTTTTACAGATCTCTCCATTTCCTGTATTTATTCTGCTAAATTGGAGGCCATTTGCTACATTTGCCCAACTACTGATTTTCGTATTTCAGGTTGCTAAGTCTCTTATGTAAAACTATTTTCTTTTCCTGGCTTATTTTTGTGAAAGAAAATCTATACTGATTGATCATAATAATTGGAGAGGACTTCCTTGGCCATCGTGTGGGGCAGAGCTTGATTTCCACAACATGTTACAACTCCTCCTTCCTCCAGTGGCAGAGTAGGTGGCTGCAGGAGTTTTCTGCTGGGCAGTTATGCACTTCAATTACCTAGTGACACGTGGAAACAAATTCTGTGGCTAGCATTCCAGGAGTTTCCAAAGCCCTGCAATGTTTTTCACTGCAACTGCACCTTCCTTCTTCCAACATAGTTCTCTGTATGAGAAGTAATATTGGAAATGCTCTTGTCTAACTCTTACGTGGTCAAGATTTTTCTCCCCCAGTCCTCAACTAACTGAAGACTTTCTTTTGTAGGTCCACTGTCCTGTGCTCATGAGCTAGAGATCTACAAGCTGGTCCCTAGAGTCTTCTTTCCATTTGGGGCAATTACATGATTTTTAGTAGTGTTTATAAGTTGGGACCTCTCAAAATGTTTAGCTATAGTCTCTTCATTGTGTTCTTTTCCTCTCTCTCTCTCTCTCTCTCTCTCTCTCTCTCTCCTGAAGAATATAAACAATATATAAAGTATTAGAGATAAATGTTGGCTACTCCTGATTCTTCATTACTTCATTCTCAACCCACACAATTATAGTTTCCTTCTTAATGTGAGAAATATCCTAAAATTGATTTTAAGTGGTCCACAGAAGATAATGAATTTTGCACTAGAATCAAGAATAGCCTGAGTTTCATAATAGAATCTGGAAGGTGGCTCTTCCCTTTACTTTGAGAGGTAAATTGCAGTGCCTAGAACACAGATGTGACTATGATGCATACCTGGTAAAATTACTTGAGTTCGCTCACCTGTTCGATCTGTTTGTACCATATCATCAGCACGTCCTCGAGCTGACGAACAGTTTCTGAATTGCTGGCTGCGACTGTCACTTCTTCAAAGGTTTGCAGTTTGGAAAAATCAAAGTTGTCTATACTCTTTAACTTAACTGTTCCCTCAATACTTATTCTAGCACCTAAAAGGGAAAAAATATTGAGAAGAGCTGTTTAATGTCAAGGTGTTAATTATCACTGTGTGGTTTCAAGGTGTAATTACTAAAAAGTTAGAGACCTAATACTTCATAGAAATATAAATCTCATTGACCATTAGATTGTGAATTGATGGTTTGTTAATAAAATTGAACTTTAACAATATGAAATGGTGTAATTACATATTTAAAAGAGAGTTTATAATAAAGTATATATTGTTAAATATAGTGAAATTTTTCACAAATAATATATAAAGATAATCCTCCTGCTGTAATGGAAAACAAAAATGACAACTTATCTTACTTACTCCTGAAAAATTTCTGGGAAAGAGAGGTGCTAATGATTTGATACCTTACCTCTCTGGTAATTATTTAACATCTTCTTTTGAAATTGAATTTTTTTAATCCCATGCTTATTTTTAATAACATATAGTTAATGTGTTAGATAAGAAATGTTATACTTACCATCTAAAAATGAAAGGTATCTGTTTATTGTTTCAGTGAAAATGTGTTTTTCTGACTCTCCCTGCTTGGATTGGTTTAAAGCACCCCAATTATTTGTTGCAAGGATAGCTGGCAGAAATATCTTTGCCAGCATATTCCTGATCCCAATTAGGAGTCCTTTTGAGGCATCCAGAAGAGTAAACAGCACTTCCTGAAAGAGCAGTGTTCAAATGTTTTTACATGCTGATCCCAATAAAGAACTGAAAATCATAACCTATTTTACATTACAATAAGCATAGACAATACGATTTATAAACTATTAGGGAAGCTTAAGTGGTTGTGAATATTAGAGTTCTAAAATCATCAAACTTATATTCTGCACTCATTTTACCATTTACATGCTTGTTCAGTAAACTTCCTGTGATGCTTTAATTTCCAAAGAGGGACAGAGATGTGGCCTGGAGCCTGTGCAATGGGCCTCCTGCATAAACAAAGTTTTCAGTTGAAAGTTGCCCCATCCCTGAAAAGGGAATCAAAAACACTGTGCCAGTCCAGGGAAAAAGCAACAAAACTAGCTCTCTGCTCAGAGTTTTGTATGGGAAAACATTGGTCAAAGGGTACAAACTTTGTTACTAATAAGTTTGGGACTCTACCATGGGGCATGGTAATTATAGTTAACAATACTGTATTATATACTTGAAAGCTACTCAGAGGGTAGATCTTAAACATCATTACCAAAAAAAATTGGTAATTATGTGAGGTGATAGGGATGTTGGTAATGCTACATGATAATCATTTCTGAATATAAAGTGCATTAGAGCCCTAGCCAATTTGGCTCAGTGGATAGAGTTTCGTCCTATGGACTGAAGGTTTCCAAATTTGATTCTCAGTCAAGGCACATGTCCAGGTAGCAGGCTTGATCCCAGTGTGGGGCATGGCAGGAGGCAGCCGATCAATGATGCTATCATCATTAATGTTTCTATCCCTCTCCCTTCCTCTCTGAAATTCATTACATATGTATTAGTAGTCCTGCACATGAATCCCTACACCAGTAGCTCTCTGTGGGGCCTGGCAGCTCCACACCCGCTGCCCAGGGGCCTCTCCACAGCCCAATTATTATGATCAAGTGTTCCAAGCATGGAACACTTGCCTCGTCGCTGGGGAGATGACGCAAGCATCTGCCAGGCCTCTCATGCTGCCCTCTCTCAGCAGCCGCATCCTGAGACTGGGGGATTCCATCGGGGCTGAGAGGACTGGGAGCCACCATCTTGTAGCTATGGGCACCGCCATCTTTGTGACAAAGTGATGGTTAATTTGCATATTACCCTTTTATTAGATAGGCTAGTTACAAAGTGCACTAGATCAACTTATTCTATACCTTAAACTTACACAATCTTATATGTCAATCATATCTCAATAAAGCTGGAAAAATGTTTAACTATCTATTTGAAAATAAAATGTAAACATACCTCATGAATATTTTTAAGATTTATGGCACTATCAGTTTGACAGCGAACAAAAAATACACACTTTCCTTTTAGTTTCTCCGGGGCTGCATTGTCTATATACAATCTCATCATTTTTGACCCTTTGGTTGCTCCAGCAATAATTCGACCACATTCTGA
>PVJN01032938.1:0-23795 GCA_004026805.1 Lasiurus borealis | reverse complement strand
TGGGCTTACTAGATTTTAGACAATGAATTTATACAAAAGAAAACAAAGCCTCATAGACATTTTTATTGTAGATGTTCTCACTATGTCAGTACAAAGCTATAAAACAAGCAAAGAGCTGAGCATAATTACAGCCTCTCAACAGAGCAAGGAGAATTGGGTTGAGAAAAATCTCCATTGTAACTCATTGCACTGGTGTCTGGCGGGGGGAGAGGGGTGCTGTCTCTTAGCAGCACCATAAATCAGGTTCAAGGGCAGGAACAAGATCCGTGCCATGCAAAGACTTTGGTCTGACTTGTAGACATTTAAGTTGGGTTATCTCATGTAGGCAATGATGTACGATTCTAAGTCCTGAGAGCAGGGGCTTGAGATTTGGTCTTAGCTCTCACATGATGCAAGGCTGCCTTGGGGAAGGCCATCAGCTTTTCTGAGCCGGATTTCTCATTCATAAAATATGGTGCTGTGACTATGTCTGCTATAGGGATCTTTCCAGTTTGAGCACTCGGATCCTTTCTTTCTCCTTCTAGAATCTCAAGTTGTATTCTTTACTCCAGCTGCAAGGAAGTATTGTAAAGTTTAATTGCTGATAAGTGAAAAGCCAATCCAAATGTCCACCTGCTCGTCTCTGGACTAGACTATATATGACTGTTTGTCTTATTTTACACTCCCTCATGGAAGAACCTCTTCTTGTGGGAGGTTTATTTGCCTGCCCTGTTGAACTTAGGACTGGCCATGTGAACTTGCTTTACTCAATGACATATTCAATGTATTACTTCCAACAGTAACATTTTTAAAAATCCTCATCGAAGAATATTTTTTCCATTGCTTTTAGATAGAGTGGAAGGGAGGTGGTGGAGAGAGAGAGAAACATCGGTGCCAGAGAGACACATTGATGATTGTTTGCATCCCCCACACATCCCTACGTGGCTTGGGATTGAGACCACAACTAAGATGCATACCCTTGACTGGGAATCGAATCCATTGACCCTTTGCTGTGTAGGCCGATATTCTAACCACTGAGAAAAACAGACAGGGCCAAGATGAACACTTTTTACTTATCATATCTCATCTCTCTGTTGGCCATAGATATATCAGAGATAGAGGAGGTTCTGTTAGCCTGAGACTGGAGTGACCTATATTTGGAACAATTAACGACTGTGTATTGGGAGCAAGACATAATAACCCTTTGTTTCTTTTGCCACTACAATTTTGGGGACCATTTGATACCACAGCAAAACCGCACTTCTCCTGACTGACATACTATATTCTAGAAACGGCCAACTATAAAAAGCAGTTTTCATTTCTTAATGATGATTCCAACAGAAATTTAAAACTCCAACTTTTATTTTAAGAAGTCTTTTTTTCCCTCTGATCTTCACTAAAGCATAGCTATATCATATCTAATAAAAAAGTAATATGCAAATTGACCATACCTCCACTACACCCACGAGCCATGCCCACCAGCCAATCAGAGGAAGTGTGCAAATTACCCATGGCTACAGCCACAGAGAGAGTAGGAGGGAGGCTTGGGTTGTCCCTAGTGATGGAGGAAGCCAAGCACCCAGAACTCTAAGGCAACAAAGTTTCAATGGCTGAGCAGTAGAAGGCTCGGCTCCACTCCAGGCTACAAAGTTTCAGTTGTAGAAGATAAATAAATCCCAAATACCAGGGCCTCCGCTTGGGTTGCCAGGGGGCATGGCTGGCCTGCAAACCACCACAGGCCCCTCACCCAGGCCACCCCATGCCCCAAGGGAACACTCACTCTGATCCAGGACACCCTTCAGGGCAAACCAGCTGGCCCCCACTCATGCACCAGGCCTCTATCCTATCTAAGAAAAGAGCAATATGCAGATTGACCATCACTCCAACACACAAGATGGCTTCCCTCATGTGGTCAAAAGATCCTTCCCCCATGTGGACACAAGATAGCCAGCAGGGGACGGCAGTTGGCAGGGACCAGGCCTGCAAGGGGCGGCAGTTGGGGGTGATCAAGCCTGCAGGGGAGGGCAGTTAGGGGTGATCAGGCTGGCAGGGGAGGGCAGTTAGGTGTGACCAAGCCCACAGGAGAAGGCAGTTAGGGGCAAACAGGCTGACAGAGGAGCAGTTAGGCATCAATCAGGCTGGCAGGGGAATGGTTAGGGGGTGATCAGGCTGGCAGGCAGAAGTGGTTAGGGGCAATCAGGAAGGCAGGCAGGTGAGCAGTTGGGAGCCAGCAGTTCTGGATTGTGAAAGAGATGTCTGACTGCCCATTTAGGCCTGATCCACATAGTGTCAGGCCTAAATGGATAGTCGGACATCCCTTAAGGGGTCCCAGATTGGAGAGGGAGCAGACTAGGCTGAAGGGCACCCCTCCTGCATCTTCCCCATGCACAAATTTCGTGTACTGGGCCTCTAGTCTATATCTATATATCTATATATCTATATATCTATATATCTATATATCTATATATCTATATATCTATTTATCTATATATCTATATATCTATATATCTATATATCTATATATCTATATATCTATATATCCGTATATCCATATATCCATATATCTATATATCTTTATATCTGTATATCCATATACCCATATATCCATATATCTATATATCTACATATCTACATATCTATATATCTATATCTACCTATTTCTATCTGTATACATCTATAAACATTTATATATCTATATCTATATCTATATCTATATCTATATCTATATCTATATCTATATCTATCTATTTATATCTATCTGTATCTATCTAAATTCTTGGTTAATGCCCATATATGTACCCCAATGCAGGCACTAAGCTCTGGAAGATGCGAACAATTTAGTTTTTATTTAGTTTCTTATGCCTTTAAATTTCTTCCATGGACATGTGTTGCCTCTATGCTTTTTAACTATTTATCCAACAAATGTTTTGAGCACTTAAGTAACTGGTAAGCCCTAGAGATAGAAGAGCAAAAAGATAGGCCTAGTCCTTTAACTTAGTTGTGTCATATTTTCCACTAGCCTCAAGGAGACAGGTACAAGACCCTGATAAATGCTGTACTAGGGAATGCATGCAGCGTTATGGGAGCACTTACAGTGAGCACTGTCAATCAGAGCTTTGGCATTGAGAAGGCTTTCCAGAGGCAGGGATGTCTAATCCAGGACCTGAAAAACAAATGCAATTAACAGGAGGATGCTGTGTGTGTGTGTATAGCTAGGTTGGGGAATTAAGTGTGGTTGCAGTGCACTGGTAAGGAATGTTTCAGGAAACCACATGTGAAAGATTAGTGGTGAGTCCAAATAGCAGATATTAAATGGGCCATTGTTTGGAGAGGAAGGAGAAGCCACATCATGTAGGATCTTCTAAATAATTTTGGGGCATTGGATTTTATCTTAAGAATTCATGGAGAATCACTGAAGGGCTTTAAGGAAGATGTTTCCTGTGCCTTGAATGCCCTCCCCACCCCGTCCCCATGCTTCCCACCTAATCTACTCAGCAACCTGTTTCTCTTTAAGAATCAGATTAAACTCCATGAACCTTTCCAGGCATGTGTCTCCTTCTTCTGTAGGTAGGTAGTAGATACAGAAATATCGATGTATCTGCCTGAACACATTTAACTTGTACTTTTGCACTTTCATCCCTTTCCCGATGTTTAAGACCTAAAAGTTGTGAAGGCAGGGACTTGTCTCTTCATCTGTCTCCTGGGTGACTCTCAGAGTTTGTGATTCATAGCAGGCACTCTATAAAAAGGACAGCAATGATAAGAGGAAGGAAATGAGCCTTGGGTACAGCCAACCGGCAAGGAAATGTAGCCATGGGATGCAGGGCAACCAGATTTCACCTGATGGTCTGGGGTCTTTACAACTGGAAACATTCGGTTTTGAGGAATCTCAGAATGATTCCATTCAGAGGTGACACTTTGTAAGGAAATTTAAGAAACTACGATTTGCCACCACCCCTTCCTCTGAGTAATCTCTGGCCAGCTAAGACTTTACCCTTGTCTTTTAATTCTCTGAATAGCTGCCACTGTTGGGAATATCTGTCTAGACTCGCACTCACCTAGCTTGCTCAGGTGTGTAGACAAGATGATGCTTTGGAGGTGAACAGACCTTGAGTCATGCCTTAGCTCTGCCATTTGCTGGCTATGTATGGTGGGCAGAATTCTGAGATGACCCCCAGTGCCCCACATCCTGCATAATCTCCCCGCCCTATACCTGAGTATGGGTGGAAACTGCAGATATAATTGGTTAGCACTCCTGTGATTACGTGTCTAGTCTTCAAATTAACCAAAAGTGAGGTAATCCTGCATGGACCAGCTTGGCCTGGGGAGGAAATAACCAAGTTGTGAACTGCCTACTAGAGTCATGTGGCAAGGAAGTGGGGGACCCCTCCTAGCTGGAAGGAATCCTTCCAATAACCAGTGAGCTTGGATGAGGACCACACACCTCCAACAAGGATGAAAACCCCAGGCCAATACCTTGATTTCAACCCTGCAGACCCAAGGAGACAACCCAGCTAACTCCTAATTGCCCTCCTGATCTCCAGAAGCTATGAGATAATACAACTGTGTTGCTTTAAGATGCTGTGATTATGGTAATTTATTCTGTGGCAAGAATTTAGCAATGGAAAACCAATACACCATGTACTTGTGTTACTTTAGGAAATTTACCTACCTTTTCTGAACCTGGTTTTCATCACCTGTAAGGTGAGCATGATAATCACACCCCCTCATGGATTGGTGTTGAAATCACTTGAGATAATATGTGCAGGGTACCACATAGTCCCTCAACATGAAGTCATAACCCTTTCTATTGCCTCAGCCCCACCAGCACTACCCTCTGTGCCTATGGCTTTTCTGGCACATTCTGCCCTGGTTGCCCCTGCAAGAGCAAGCACGGGGACGCAGGCAGCCTCAGGTGTCATTTGCCCAGCAGCCTGTCCTAGAGCGAGTGCTCTGATGAAAATTCTTATTGTAATGCATAACCACGAGGAATCCACGGTGAAATTGCTTTGGGAGCCTTTGTGTGATTAACATTTCAGCCATTTATGGAGTCTTTGTCCTATCATTTCCTGTTTTAAAAATTAATGTGCTGGTTTCTCTATTATTAAAAACCAAGAAGGGGAACTTCAGCTGGAGCACAGAGATGTAGTTCTCTATGATCCAAATAAAAGTTTCTGAGCGTGGAGAATATTTGGAAGAGCCCCTTTAATATTCAGATTCTCTTTAATTTCCATAACTTTCTCTTTCGGTGTCTCTTCTACCCAATCTCACCTCCTGGGCTGCTGCCCATTCCACCTTTGAACTTAAATGGGATAAAACGGCATTTGAGTCAAGAGCATTGTGCCTTTTTAATGATGTTGATGGTATTGTCGGTAACAGTGCTTTGTAACCCACACAATCAGAGATTTAGAGTCAGAAGGGACTTTGCAGGCCTTGTAGCCTGCCACTCTCATTTTACAGATGAAAAACAACGGAGCTTTGGAATTTAATTGCCCAAAGAGACACAGCTAATTAGCGACTTAAGTTTTCTCTTGAAGGCAGTCAGGTCTCCTGATGTACTTTCCTCAAGTAATTGGAATCCACTTCTTTACTTTAAAAGTATATGAGTCTAAACCCTGCTCCTGTGACATGAGGACCATAATGCTTTTTCTTCGTGATGTGCCTCTGTGCAGACATCATCATGGCCCGTGCTCTGTGCTGCTGCCACCAAGGCAGCTTCCACAGGGAACAGAGAAGGCTTTCTTCAGCCCAATAAGAAGACCCTGTTCAACAAGGAGGAAAGATTTAGGTTAGATTGAAGGGGCAGAAGTGTCTCAGTTGCCAGTACTAATGCTCAAGTGACTGAGAAATAATGTTCTTTAGGGGTCACCAAATGAAACTACAGAGCTATGTATCTATCGATGGATTTAGTTATTTGCTACATGGTCTGACTCTTTCTCCAGAATTTACTAACCCAGTGTATTTCTGATGACTGGTATTTATATTATAGGAACTCTCTGGGCTTTGTTTTCCTAAGAAGAAAAATAAAATAAAATCTGTCAGAGAGCCTAATCAGCCAGTGATTGTAATAACATTTTTGGCTTGATGGAGTATTGACAAGGTGTGAAGGAAAGTTAACATAGCAGCCCTAGCTGGGTTATCTCAGTGTTTAGAGCATTGGCCCGAGGGCTGAAGGGGCCTGGGTTTGATTCTGGCACATGCCTCAGATCTGCGGGACATAACCAGTCAACATGTCTCTCTCATGTAGATGTTTCTCTCTCTCTGTCTCTCCTCATCCATTCCACCCTTTCTAAAATCCAATGGAAAAATACCCTCAGGTGAGGCTTAACAACAACAACAAAAAGTTAATATAGCAGACCTGAGCCTGCCTTGGCTGGCATCTAGGAACTTGAATGGTGAATAGTTCCTGTGCTGATGTAAAATTGCCTCCAAATGATGAGATTGGCTTACTGTGCGTAAACTGCCTGTGTAAATTATATAATTCCTGCCAAACACCTGCTTTTCTCCTTGGGTTCTGGGGTTTTGCTGCATGCCAGGCAATGGTGCCCAGGTGCCCAGCTTCCAATAAAAACGTTGGGCGTGGAGTCTCCAGTGAGTTTCCAGTGGCAGGCAGTATTTCACACACGTGGCGATAACTTGTTGCTGGAGGAATTAAGCACATCCTGCGTGACTCCACTAGGACAGGTGTCTTGGAAGCTTGCACTTGGTTTCCTATGGACTTTGTCCTAGGAGCCCTTTCCTTTGTTGGTTTTGCTTTATATTCGTTCGCTGTAATAAATCTAAGCTCTGAGTAAAACTATACACTGAGTCATGTAATTCCTCTTAGCACATCATCAAACCCTGAGACGTTTTCTGTTTCTTCGGGGAAATATATTTGTTTTATTTTATTTTCTTAGAGGCATCCCTAGCACCACTAAAGCAGCAGGCTATGGCCTCAGGAAGCTCAGGTTCGGGAGCCAATCTGGAGAAAGACAATCCACTCTAAAATATTGAAATATAATAGCATACCTCTTTTATACCCATCATTTCCCTCTGGTTCGCACATCTGCCTTTTTTTCAGGTCCCATATGTTTTCTCTTTTAATTTCCTAGCTTACTTTTTCCTTCTTGTTCTCCATTTTTTCTATGGTTTATTTACCAGGGATGCAAGCTCAGTCCTGAATAAAAGAAGGCTTTGATTATTGACTTTAAGTATTTGAAGGACAGCCATGAAAAAGAAACTATAGAATACTTTTGTATGACTTTTGTCCTGCAGAATAGTCAGGTCAAATAGTGGGGAGAAGGTGGGGGACAGAGGAATAAGAACGGTCAAAGGCATGGGAAAGGGGTAGCAGGAGAAACTATTTATTGGAGGTGCTCAATATCAAGCTGAGCTACATCTTGCTCATTGCACAAGTAATTCAAGATTGGATTTATGAATATATTTCTTTTGTGAACCACCCCCCAATTTTTCTTTTGCTTGAATGCTCTCTGTTTTATTATTTATTGAATAATTTTCTTTACACGATTCACTATTTTTATTAGATATACTTATTTAGAAACTATATTTTGCACATTTGATATTTTGGTTATTTTGTATAATGTAGATTAAAATAAAAAACATGACTATAGAAACTATTCTATTTGTCAGTAAACCCAAAACTAGACACCTTCTAAACTTGATATTCCATGGAAATTGTTAGTCTAAATGGAAGGCAAGAACAAAAACAAAGTTATAGCCCTGGAGAACAGGCTAAGACCCCTCCTCATCTTATATGCACACTTGGCCTGCAGAAGTTACAATCCTGCCTCCATGATCACAGTTAATTAAAACAGACAAGGACGCCTGACCTAAGATGGACCAGTTTTCTTCTTGCTGGAATTTGTAATTTCAAACTAGACACAAAGTATAGTTTGCTAAGGATTTTTGTACCAAAAACTGAGTGGCCACTGGGGAGGAGCAATGAATAGTTTGTTCCAGGGTCTGAACAAAAAGAATATTGATACTATCTCTCTATATAAAACCCAAATATGCAAATAGACCAAATGGTAGAACAACCGAACAACTAGTCACTATTGTGTGTGCTGACCACCAGGGGTGCATGCGGAACATGGCAGGCATTGACTGCAGCAAGGTGGTGGAGCAGGTGAGAGGGGGGGTGCCAGACCAAGGCGGGGCACTGGTCATTATCATTGAGGTGAGCCTCTAGTGGTTACTGAAAATTCTTTGCTCCCACGTGCTGTGGTCCTGGCTGGTGCTCACACCTGCTGCTGGTGCCTGACACAGGCCCTGATCACTCGGCACTATCAGTAGGTGCGATTGGCAGCTGCTGGCCCCAATC
Organism: Lasiurus borealis; assembly: GCA_004026805.1. Classification (NCBI taxonomy): domain Eukaryota; kingdom Metazoa; phylum Chordata; class Mammalia; order Chiroptera; family Vespertilionidae; genus Lasiurus; species Lasiurus borealis. Next base: position 15,496 of record PVJN01032938.1, on the reverse strand, counting down.
ACCCCTCAGGGCTTCTTCACCTCTCCCTGCTCCTGAGGGGCGATTAGGGCAGCAGCTGCCACTCTCACCGACTGCTGATGCCAACCTTAATCACTCCACACCGTCAGTGGGTGTGAGCAGGGCTGTCACTGTCAGCATGTGGGAGTGGTGATGGCAGGAGTGGGGCTGCTGGCAAACTGGGGACCAAGGGCCATAATGGGAGGGGCTGGATCTGCTCCTCTGCCCACTGCAGCCTCACTGCCCACAGTTCCTTTCAAGGTACATGAATTAGTGCCCTGGGCCCCTAGTATATTCAATAAAGAATTGCCCACCAGCTGGTGTGGCTAAGTGGTTGAGCATCAACCCATGAATCAGGAAGTTATGGGTCAATTTCTGTTCAGGGCACATATATAGGTTATGGGCTCAAATCCCAGTAGGGGATGTGCAGGAGGCAGCTGATCAGTGATTCTCAACAATGATGTTTCTATCTCTCCCTCTCCCTTACTCCCTGAAATCAATAAAAACATATTTTTTTTTAAAAAAAGAAGAAATAGTAACTAAATTAGAGGAAAGAATATTGTGAACATCTGAAATAATATAGTCCCCACAAGCAAATGCTTCAAGCAACTGACCTTTATTAATGTAGAAATGTGATATCTTAAGTGTACCTCAGGTATGTTATATATGTTACTTAATGGAGAAATGAAAACCATGTTTAATGACCAGTGCTTAAAAGCAGCTTGATCAGACAGAAGTACTTTAAACTTAGAGCCAGTTTAAGATCTTTTCATTTACTAGCCTTCCTTGTTTTTGGAAGCCTACATAATATATAATTTATATATGCCATATATAAAACATGTATATATCATTTATGTCAGCTAAAATATATATTAATAAGGGAAGTGGTATATTTATGTCTACATATAACCATCTTAAGATTTCACTATCATTGAATAGTTAACAAAAGGATACATTCTGTAGGTTGAATATCATTTCTTAATTCCTATTTTATAATATTCTTTTCCAATTTTAGAGTCAGTATATTTTAATTCTTTTTTTGTGGGTTTTGAAATTTTTATAAACCTAAAATATTGTGCATTTGGTGCCTAGTGGAAGAAATGGATGTTTGTATCTGAATCTTTTTAAAAAATTTAACCTTTCTATAATTACATTTTTCTTAACAACTATAAAACACAATAAACAAGTAGTATAGCATTAAATTGCTGAAATATTTGTCCTTAAGAAGCACCTATAAATTAGCCCATGTTTCCACAAACATAAAGAGTCCTATATTTTGAGAGGTAACCAAGGTGGCAGCATAGGTAAACACCCACACCTCTGCCTCGCACAACAATTTCAAAACTACAACTAAAAGACAGAAAGGACATCATCCAGAACCACACAAAAGTTGGCTGAGTGGAAATTATACAACTAGAAGGAGAGGGGCTCACGGAGACCTAGAGGAGCTGCAAAAAGCTGAGGTACGGAGAAGGGCACGTGTAGAGAGCGGGTGCCAGAGTACCTGGCTGGCTTTCTCTGGCGGGAGACTCCCAATGGCATTGAACTCCTTATCCTATGACACTAAACCCCAGGTCCAGCCAAAACTCATATGGGGGGAGTTTGGACTGTGAAAAGGGAGAAGTGCATGGAGATTTGAGGGAGTTGCAGGAGGGCAGAAGTCGGGTGGCATGCACTGCGCGCAGAAGACTGACTGCTGATTGTGTCACTGGCTTTCATAAGAGGGCAGGAGACAAAGCATCCCAACTGCATCACTTCTAACTCCACTAAACCCCAGATTCGGGTGAAACCCTGGGGACTCAGATTCATATGATCCCAGAGCGCAGGGGAGCTGAAAAGGCAGCAGTCTAGAGGCACTGCTAGAGAGAGCTCGCCCTCCAGTGATTACCCAGTCACGTGAGACTCAGGGCCTGTGGAGGGCGGGGCGACTAGAAGGCAAGGTGGTCCATTAAGCCCTGAGACTCCACCCAGCCCAAGCTCAACAGAGAGGCTTTTGCAGTTTTGCAAGTCTGGTATCATAAAGCTGAATCCAACACAGAAGTTCTCCCGGCATAGTGAAAATGCTGAGACAAGGGAAGAGATCACAAACAAAAGAAATAGAGGAAAATAAATGACTAGATATAGAGTTCAAAACCACGCTTATAAGGTTTTTCAAGAATATCCTAGAAAAGTTGGATAAAGTCAGTGAGACCCAAGAGGAAATGAAAAAGAACCAACTGGAGATGAAAAAGAACCAACAAGAGATGAAAAAGAACCAACTAGAGATGGAAAAAGAGCAACTAGAAATTAAACATACACTGACTGAAATAAAAAAATATTATATAGAGACCTAATAGCAGACTAGAGGAAGGCAAGAATCAAGTCAAAAATTTGAAATATAAAGAAGCAGAAAACACTCAACTGGAAAAGCAAAAAGAGAAAAGAATCCAAAAATGTGAGGATAATATAAGAAGCCTCTGGGACAGCTTCAAGCATACCAACATCAGAATTGTGGGGGTGCCAGAGGAAGAGAGAGAGCAAGATACTGAAAACCTATTTAAAGAAATAATGACTGAAAACTTCCCACATCTGGTGAAAGAAATAGACTTACAAGTCCAGGAAGCACACAGAACCCCTATAAAAGGAATCCAAAGAGGACCACACCAAGACACATCATAATTAAAATACCAAGAGCAAAAGACAAAGATAATATTAAAAGCAGCAAGAGAAAAAGAGTTAATTACCTATAAGGGAACACCCATAGGACTGTCAGCTGATTTCTCAACAGAAATGATGCAGGCCAGACGGGAGTGGCAAGAAATATTCAACGTGATGAATAGCAAGAACCTACAACCAAGAATACTCTACCCAGCAAAGCTATCACTCAAGATTGAAGGGCAGATAATGAGCTTCACAGATAAGAAAAAGCTAAAGGAGTTCATCAATTCCAAACCAGTACTATATGAAATGCTGAAAGGTACTCTTTTAGAAGAGGAAGAAGAAAAAGATAAAATATAAAAAATTATGAACAAAAATACATATCTATCAACAAGTGAATCTAAAAATTAAGTGAATTAAAAATTTGATCAACAGAATAAACTGGTGAATATAATAGAATTAGGTGCACAGAAAGGGAGTGGACTGATAATTCTCGGGGGGAAAGAGGTGAAGGGTGTACAGGGAGAGACTGGACAAAAATCATACACCTATGGATGAGGTCAACAGGAGGAGGTAAGGGTAGAGGGAGGGTTGGGAGCCTGGTGGAGGGGAGCTATGGAGGGAAAAAAAGAGAAACAAATGTAATAATGTGAATAATAAAGATTTAATTAAAAAGTCCTATATTTTAAAATCTACTGTTAATAATTTCTGCAGCAAAAAATAATCTCATTTTAATGATCACTTTTTATTTTATTTATTCTTAAAAGATGTTTTTATTAATTTGAGAGAGAGAGAGAGAGAGAGAGAGAGAGAGAGAGAGAATGAGATTGGTTGCCTCTGCCTCTGACCAGGGACCAAACTCACAACCTGAGAACTGGTGACCTTTTGGTGCATGGGATGACATTCAATCAAATGAGCCACACTGGCCAGGGCTAAAGAACACATTTTTTAAAAATGCAATTAGAACAAGCCACATTTCATAATTGGCTGACTTACATGAGCATTACTATATCTTAATCAAACTCAAAATGTGTTCAGAAGCACAGCATACAATCAGCCTATTTATACAGTTTCTATACTTTTGAAATAAAATGAACTAAATCCAAATGAACCACTTTCATAATAGTGAATTTAGAAAACATTTATGTATAGTTGTAGATACTCTGTTTCCTGCTTGAAAATAAAAGGCAATTAAAATATTGACATTTGCTTTTTCTCCAGTTATAGTTCATATACAAAATTATATTAGTGTCAGGTATATACCATAGTGGGTAGACATTTATTTACCTTATAAAGTGATCAACCTAATACCCACCTGGCACTGTACATGGTTATCACAATATCATTGACCATATTTCCTTGCAGTATTCACATCCCTATGACTATTTTTATGATTGGCAACTTGCATTTCTTAATCCCTTCAACTTTTCTACCCATCTTCCCAACATTACTCCCATCTGGCAACCATCAATTTGTTGTCTGTGTCTATGAGTTTGTTTCTGCTTTATTTATTCATTTATTTTGTTTTTCAGCTGCCACATGTGAGTGAGTTCATATGGTATTTGCCTTTCTCTGTCTGACTTATTTCACTTGGAATAAAAAAATATATATTGCACCCAGCTGGTGTGGCTCATTTGTTAAACATCACCCTGTGGACTGAAGGGTCTCGAGTTCAATTCCAGTCAAGGGCACATTGCTGGTTGTGGGCTCAATCCCTAGTGGGGGGCATGCAAGAGGCGGCTGATCAATGATCCTCTCATTATTGATGTTTCTAACTCTCCCTCTCCCTTCCTCTCTGCAATCAATAACAATATTTTAAAAATATTGCCATTTGCAAACACTTTTAGTCCTCCTGAATTACTAGTAGATTTCATCCAAAAGAGTGGGCTTATTATTGCTCAACCAATTCAGCATCATCACATAAGACAAATCTCATAGGACTTGCCAGGGTCCAGCTTAGGGTATAACCTTTGCAAGTTTTCTCCCTTCTCAGACCTACTATGACATTTGATTTCATTTGGTTCATAACTGGGTATCATTTTGTATTATTTTTCAACTGCTTTCTGTCTGACCCTTCAGGAATGATAAGCTTGTTGAAGGAGCATCTGTCAGCTTGTGTCAGAGTTAAGAAATGAACCCTACTCAATGGAAGCATGGATGCTGTGAGTTTTTCTGTATACACTATCAGATATTTGCTTTGTCTTTAAAGATCAGGCGGCCATTCTGTTCTCTATATTCAAGTAGTCTAAAACAGTATTATTGATCTGCTTTAATTAATTGTCTTTTCTCAATTCACTAATCCATTGATCAGCTAACAAATATTGGTTTAACTCCAACTATGTCCAAAGTACTACTTTCTCAAAGAGAAAAAAAAAATCTATGCAATTCATTAAAAAAAAGAGAGATTGAATTAAATAAATGCAAATTTAAAATATAAAATTTTGGAATTTACATTAAAAGCTGCATATTCTGTGCTGGTGAATGTAAGGTATTGCAAGATGAGGTACATACGCTCATATTTAGCTGCATAGTGTATGATCTTTATAAAAATGAAAAGCCTGGCAACTTTTCTTAGCAGGCAGCTTGGAGCATTTACTGGAGTTCAAAGCCCTGTTCTTCCACACACCCACAGTGTGACTTGGTGAGGAAGCAAAAGCTGATGAGTTTTAGATAAACTCAGCAATAACTCAAGTCAGGAGACCAGTAGGGACCAAAGCCAAGAGTCAGGGGAGGGAAGATACACCAACCAACTCCAGACTGATGATCTTGGGAGTTGGAAGTAATTTGCAAAGAGTAAATGTTATTGCAAATCTGACAGCGGCGTGTAGAAAAATGCATTCCATCACCCGCCAGCTAAGTGACAGAGCCCCTCGCAGGCCTGTGGGGCCCTTTTTCTTGGAACACATTCCCTCTCCTGGAGGGGTGAGTTATGTTCTCAAACCCCCATGTCTCTTAATAAAAATGTACCTCCACATGCTTTGAAAATGTTTCTCCTCTCATCTCCTGATTTGGAGGGAGAAGTATGCCTTCATGGTGGGTGTCCCGGGAATATTTATGGCCTAGGCAATTCATGTCTGGATTTTCTGGAAATAATAAGAAAGGGTTGGGGGAATGCTCTGAATACTTATAAATGTGCCCACTGAATCAAAGAATGTGTAAGGCAGCTTGGTAGTGAACATAATAAGTACTGATTGTAATAGCTGAGGTGTATTTCTTTCTCATTTTTACGGTAGCATTGTGCTGAAATCCAGGGACCCTAGAGAAAGTTACAGGCAAACGTTAAGGTTGAGGACTTACCCTTTAAATAGGAGATAGGCACAAGATACATGTTCAGCCACTTTTAAAAAGAACGCGATCATTGTGATTCATTCAAAAGGAAACATTCTTAATTTATAACCTTTAAAAGAAACTGTCTTTAATATACGGCAGAGCCTTCTAAGTGTGTATCATGGCCACTGATATTTTATGCATACATTTTTTTCGGTTGAAGGCATTTGCCATAATTCAGCTTAAACAAACTCTGTTCACAGCTGTAACTCAGAGTTATGACATGTATCTGTTGTCCGGCTATAAATCTATGGCTGTTATTATACTTTTATGAATCTGATTCATGCAGAAAGCATTATTCCTGCAATTTTAATTAAGGGGTTAGGCATTTCCCCATTTGAATTCCTGGCATTCTTTACACTTTATTGCACCTTCCCCCAGGAGTCCCAAATGAGATATTTTGGATTACAGATCCTTAGAAGAATGAAACCCATAAGCTCTAAATCAGGGATGGATAAGTGGATTTGATCCAACTTTAGAACTGACTTTGATGATTCAAATTGCAGTGAGTCTCTTAAGATTGCTCCAATCATTAATATCTAACTTTTTAAAGCTGTAATTTTGGGTATTTGTTGATATCAGGATATTAAGATGCAGTCTCTTGTTTGAATTCTTATTTCTGGGAAGCCCTCCAGTCTCTTACTTAGGTTCTACTAAAGCCAAGATTCTGTGACTCATGACTAATTGGACAAAATCAGGCACGAAGCAGAGAAATCTATGTATGGCCATGACATTATTATTATTATTATTATCATTATTATTATTATTTGTTTGAGAGAGAGATACATCGACTTGCTGTTTCATTTATTTATGCATTCATTTGGTTGGTTCTTACATGTGCCCTGGCTGATGTCCTGATGATGGCTATGCACATGCACTTAAGAAATTTGAGAAAACGTAACTCACCAGCGACATGGTAATGATGACTCTTAGGAGGATAATACCAAGAGACTTAGCCAGGGTCCCCATAAGTCAAATCAACTGGTATCAAATCAACTGAAGGATATGCCTGGAAGGGCATCAACTGTTTTAGCCAAGTGGCTTGTTTGTTAATTTTCTGTATTTGCTACAATACCAGCGATAGGTGCTATGACACAGATGCCTTTTTGTTCAGCTAAGAAATAACGAAAAGCAATTGTATTGCTAAGACCAACTTAGCAAGAAAGCCTAGGGCCTTTTGTTGTGTGTCTGTCTGAGCAGTAGATTCAATGACAGTTGCCAGAGTGAAGGATCGTTGTCTTCCATGCCAGGCAGAGAGAAAAAGCAAGTGAGAAGAAAGGAAAAGGAAGGAAGGTTTTATTGTGGAGATGAAATGGGGGAGTGCTGTCCACTTCAAGATTCTAACACGGTGGTTCTCAACCTTCCTAAGGCAGCGACTCTTGCCTACAGTTCCTCATGTGGTGGTGACCCCCAACCATGAAATTTTGCTACGGTTATGCATCGTGATGTAAATATCTGCATTTTCCGATGGTCTTAGGCGACCCCTGTAAAAGGTCATTTGACCCCCAAAGGGGGTTGCGACCCACAGGTTGAGAACCTCTGTTCTAACAGCTTCAGGGGAGGAACCTCCCCAGGCGATGTTAATGTCGCATCTCTGGTTGGCATGCAGTGCCAAGAGCCTGGAGGAGCCCTTTCCGACTGGGGCACGTGAACCCAATGTTCAATTCCCTGAAGCTTGGCTGCTGTCTGAGTAGAGAGGGGACCTGGCAGGGTGGCCTCCGAAGAGGTTCAAGGTCAGTCAGTCTTTCTTCTTGTTCTCTGGACCAGGCAGCACAGAGAGAGACCTGGACCGCTGGCTTTGGCAAGAATTCTTACCCTTTGCCAGCTTCTGCAAGTTTGCCAGGAGGTTGCCTGAAGGGTTCAGAATGAACTCCACTCCCCCCGCCCCCTTCCCTCAACTCCTTCCACCAGACTGAAGACTCACACTGCACCTGGTCTGGTTTCTGGTCGGAACCAGTCTATTCCTGGACCTGGCGTGGTTTCCAGTCGGAACTAGTCGGTTTCCGGACCGGCCAGTTTCTAAATTGGAACCGTGATTCCAGCCGCTTTCTGGACCCAGTCCAGAAAGAGAAATGCTCCGGGGCTGAAGGCTCCTAGTGCAAAGCTGCGGGCTGGGACCTAGGACCCAGCGCGACCTGCCACCACCTGCAGAGGCAGCGAGGAAACAGGGACCTGAGGCCTCATCAGGTACCTGCCCTTGTTCGCTCCTTGCTCCTGGACGTCTTTATTTATTTATTATTATTTTTTTTGGGGGGGTGTGTGTCTCCTTCAGGTCCCTGTTCTGACACCAGAACTGTTAAAAGATACACCAAAGCATATGAAAAATACTTAGAGTTTATTTGAGCAACCATGGGTTGGAGTCGGCTGCACCAAAGCGGCCCCTTATTTCTGAAAGCATAAAAGGTGTGTGTGAAATCCACTTGCCGGATTCCCGGCAGCCGTTTCTCCCCTCTGTTCTCCACTACCTCGCTGTTGTCCCCATTTAGAAGGCCTGGGATAGTTTGACGATTTTCCCAGGTGTTAGACGTTCTGTTTGAATCTTGTTATTTCTCCATCAAGGCCGCAGTTAGAGTCTATGAGAGCAACTCCAGGAAAGCGCTTTAAAAACAAATGCCTGCTGCCTGTTGCTCTCTCGGTCTCCTTTTAATTGAGACATGGACAGGCTAATGTGCGATTACGCACACGGCACAGCCCGTTCCTGGAAGCCATGGTCAGCTGTAAGGATGATGTATCTCCACACTGCATCAGCCTCTTTGTTCCCTCCATGCTATTTTTTTTAAGAGTTTTATGAACAGCAAATGGCTTTCTTAGGAGAACATGCTAATTGCTCAGTCTGGATTTTTCCAGCAGTCTTGGTTATAAGGGTGACAAAATGCCCACGGGGCAGTGCCAATTTGAAAAGGACGATTAACTCCAGACTTTCCATCTTTGGGGCACTGGAAATGCCTGCATCAAGGTCTGATGTGTTCCAGATGATGGGCAGAGAGCTCCACACACGCAGGCTTCCAGGATGAGGGAGCCTGGGAACAAAAGAGAAGGCGTCTATCCTTTCCTCAACCACCCATCAATCTACAGTGAGAGCCTGCCTGTGTCAGGTACTGTGCAAGGAGCTGAGAATGCAAAGTCCCTACCTACCCTCAGGGTGTCTGCATCCTCTGAGAGAGGACAGGCAATAAATAAATGAATGTATTACAATGTTCTCTCAGGAAAAATAAAGCAAGATAAGGAAACACGGCATGATATGGGCATGGCATGCTATTTTATCTAGATTGAGAGGGAAAAGGCCTCTCTGAGTATAAACTCAGCAGAGACCTTGAGGAATTGATGGAGTTAGATGGTCAGATATGATTAACTGTAAACCTCCTTCTGTGCCACCCTGTCTGGTTAGGAAAGCAGAGGTGTGAAAGGAGGAGATCTGTGGGTGCTCCAGCTAGAGGAAACCACTGGCATCCCAATCTGGAGAAGGCAGAGAGGGGGATGCAGGGTAAACCATACTTCAGAAAGTGAATGGTGCCTACTCCATGTAATGCTTATGCAGGAAGAGAAGATTGTGAGGGAACATATAAACTATTTTTCTACCAAAACCCATAAATGGAATCTACTGGGACATGGATGAGATTTAGAGCGGTTGATGCAGTAGACAGGGAGGTATAGACATAGCCACTGGGCTGAAGCAGGTCCATGCAGTGCAGAGAATTGCTGGAGTTGGAGAAGGTCTAGAAGGCACATCCATGTAACTCTCTCTCTCTCCTCGTTCCTTCCACTCTCTAAAAACCAATGGAAAAATATCCTTGGGTGAGGATTAACACACACACACACACACACACACACAGTAATCCAGTGGACTCCTGAATCTCCTGTTACACCTCTTCTTTAATATTCCTGCTTGTTTTTATCAAGCCTGGACTTAATCACTTTTATTAATAAAAGATTCACTTCCTTTTAGGGATTTTCTTTTGTCTTGAAATAATTTAGGCTCCTTGAAAATATTTCCTGATGTTGATTTGTAATCTATCTCTACACCCCCTCTGGCCCTCAAGAGCATTGAAGTCGAATCCCTGTTGTACATGCCAGCAGCCCAACCACAAGATTAAACTCAGCCATAAACTCCCCCACCGTCCCGGCTTCCTTCCCTGCCTTCCTCTTTTTAGCCTAAGTGCTACACATTCCCTCAGGCCCTTTTTATATTTCAGTTTCAAAACACCTGACAAACTGTGTTGGAAACAGCAGGTATCTTTAGTCCATTATTGTAGATGCTACCAGCTTCATGGGGCAGTATGATTTACATTAAATACAAATTTCTCATGAAAACTAATTATAATATTTATTTTTTTTCCTATAAAGATAAAATTCAATGAATTGCTATGTTGAAATTGGGCAGTGTAATTTGCAATGTTTATCTTTCAGTGATGTTTTATTGGGATATTAAAACTCATACTTAATTCAATAAATTGGATTTTTTAAAGGCCTACTTAGATTCACTTGATATATTTATGGGCCACCAGCCATTGACTCTGGGATAATCCTGAAATTCTTGGCTCCTTAACTATCCCAGCACATCATTAATGCAATATGTAATTTCACAAATTATCTAATACTGTGTTCTGGCTCTTTGAATACACTGCTTTTAAAAGCAAAAAAGCTCCACATCTACATACTTAATTATACAGCATTATCATTTCTATCCTTAATTCCTTAATCAAAACAGTCAGTAGCAAAGCAAAGGAAATTGGATTATGAAGGAAATAAAGATTGGTGACTGTAAAATCAGATAGCTTGTTTTAGAAAGTCAGGTTTGAAATTGGGCCCTATCATATTATTCAAATAAACAGCATCACACCCTTGTCATAAACCTTTTCAGTCTTAAGGATAAAGCACTCAGTATTGTTGTTTTCTTTGATGAAAACTTTTCATGAAACCCGTGGGTAGCCAGGGATTATACTGTATTATATAAGTTTAAGACCTATATAACATATTGACTCACCCCAAATCAGAACAGTGCTTTCTGGGATGTCATTTGTGAAACTGCTTCTTGGTGGATTCGGTGAAAGCTATTTTCTTTCAGGTCCCAAGTTTTGAATGGTTGTGTGGATAACCTCTGGAGTTCAAGTATTTTTATTTTAATTACCCAACTGAAAGCATAGTTTTATAACCACATCAGGGTTCTAAGGAATTCATTGAGAAGAAGCAAGCTAGTACTTGGGAGAACTGTAAGTAAACTTAATTAATGTTCCTACCACGGCAGAGATTGGTAATGGGACTAGGTCAGTGCCTAACTCTAAAATAGCCTTACTCTGTGCTCTGTAGGCTGGTTAGATTCTCTGGGCCTATATCTGCGTAATGCAAAATGCATTTCTGCTATTTAGATTTCTAGAGTGTACATATTAGGCATATAAATATTAATAAAAATTTTCTGCCCTTAAATATTACATGTCACAGTTAATAATTCTGTACTCCCTGTCTAGATATGTGCTTTTCCATATTTGCTATTAGAACTTTATTAGTACGGTTGTTTTTTATTAACAAAGCTTGTTGAAGCTTGTTGTTTTTTTCCCCCTATGTTCAAATTTTATCTGAACACTAGGTTCAAACAACAAAGGGAAAAAATATTGGCTATTCATTTACTGATGGAAGATAGGAATGAGGCATGTGCCCTACAGTTTTAGCGATATAAGATATTACTGAGATAAGTGTTATCTCAGACACAATGCACTTCATCTTGTGTTTAACAGAGCAGAGGAATGTGCCACTGTCTCCTGGAGCCACAGAGGTTCCCCACATCGAGGAGCTAGCACAACAAGATATCAAGGAGCCTGTGTTTGTGGGAGACTAGATGGTGGTGGCTCTTAATGCGGTTGTTTATTGTAATTCCCTTGGGTGTTTACAGAATACTGATATCTGCGGCCTAGTCCCAGGAGTTTTGATTTCTTTAATCTGGAGTAAGGTTTAGGCACTGGGATTCTAAATGGTTCTCAGGTGATTCTAGTGCACAGACTTCATTGAAGACAGCTGTTGTAAAATCACTTCTGAAGGAGACTGGAGACTTCTGCTAATCTGATTCTATAATTTAAAAATGTAATCAGGTTCTATGATTTTTAAAGCTATGCTCCCTAAGAAAACCCGAGACCTGCAAAATAATGTACAAAAAAGAGATTCTGTGGCCAAATAAACTTGGAAAGTATGATATCTCTTTCCATACTCTAGGGCAGTGGTTCTCAACCTTTCTAATGCCTCGACCCTTTAATACAGTTCCTCATGTATTGACCCCCAACCATAAAATTATTTTCGTTGCTACTTCACCAGTTGAGAACCGCTGCTCTAGAGCCTAAGGCCATTAGAAAACACAGATATTTACATTACAATTCATTAACAGTAGCAAAATTACAGTTATGAAGTAGCAACCATAATTTTATGGTTGGGGGTCATCACAACATGAGGAACTGTATTAAAGGGTTGCAGCATTAGAAAGGTTGAGAACCACTGCTCTTGACATGTTAGAGACAATGGTCGAAGGAGCTTGTTTTATTTAGAGTTTCCCAGAATTTTTAACCAGGATCCTCATTTTTTATAACAGTTATTATGATCTCAAGAAAACCTTAGCATTCTGCATTCTATACATTGGTTTTTGTTGCTTTGTGCTTTGTTGATTTGTTCCTGCAATTTGTTTGTAAAGCATGAAATTCTCATATTAATTGCTTACCTATACATTTCATCATAAACTTGGACTAAGTAAGCTCTTTCTGGTCACACGGTTTTATATTGGTAATTATTATATCTGTGTGGCTGTTGAATAAAGTACATGCTGGTATAAAGCTTGCTGGAGATACCTTTTATTTGGGCCATTCCCTTTGGACATGGTATTTATGAACACAAGGAGCCTGGTATTAAGACCATTCATCTTTAGTGCCCTACCTGACAACTAGCAGGAAAGGGCTCCTGGTTTTGTTTGAAAGTTATCATCTTGCCAGTTACTTTAATCTCCTTTGAATTGACCCTCTCTCTGGTGTAAGTTTTGCATTCCTTGTCTTAAAATGTTTTTCTCTTGTCTTAAAATGTCATAAAATCTTGAAAGTGTTATAGGATGTTTCTCTTTAGCAGGGAAGAGGGCTGGAAGAGTTGGAATGTGGCAGGAGTGGAGACTGGAGTGGTCAGGGTGGTGGAGACGTAACCAAGAAAGGGAGTTTTACTCACAAATGAGAGTCAGATTGAGGGATGGTAATCGGCCTTGAGGTTGGAGAAGGCAGAAGACATGCCATTTATCATTTCTCCTTGGGTAGAAGCGAAGATGTGACTAGAATACACACTAAAAAGCAAAGCTACATGCTGTTTAGCTCACATCCCAGGTGTTATCTTACTTGTTTTTTGGGCTGTGTGCCAACTTGGCCTCCTCCTAGGCTCATTTTCTTTCCTTGACTTCTGTAACTGCATGCGCTCATAGCTTTTCTGGTGTGGCTTTAACTGCTCCTTCTGGTAGCAGGTTCAAGAAGACACTCTTGCCCTTTGCTCCCATAGTGGCCTATGCCACTTACTTCCATTATAATACTAGCTCCAGGTAATGAGAAAGATTTCTTTAATGTTCTCTTAACCATAGTATCTTTGTATGAAATATGTAACTAAATAATATAACTTGATATGCACTGTATTATTTTTAAGAGTAGGAAATGTACTGTTCATTTGTGTCTCCCCAGATTATGGCAGATACTTAATAGGATGTCAACAGATGTTTGTTAGACTAAATGAATTGATTGATACCATAAACACTAGGAGCTCCACTAGAGAAATGGGGTTAAGTAGAGCAAGAAACACTGTCAAAAGGAACAGTGACTTATGTTTCTAATGCACACATGCCTTTTGTCACGAACAACATCTCTCTTTTTCATAGGACTCATGAATATTAGTGTATCAAATTTAAAAAATTAAAGCACATAAAAACAATTCACAAATCTACCACCCAAATGCAATCATTGTAAATAATTCTGAGTATTTCCTTTCAGATTGTTTTCTATGCATAGGTAGGGTTCTGTCTGTTTATCTTTCTAAATTATGCTTACATGAGAATTTGGATAATACTAAAAAATGATTTTGTACCCTCTTTTATTCAATGTTTTATTTGACAAATATTCAAAGGGCTTAATAACATATACCAGGCACTGTTTTTAAGGATATATTAGTAAACAATATTTTGAATGTTTTTCTGAAAACCTGATTTTTAATGATTTACTAGGATTTCATATTTTAGGTTAACTATAATTCATTTAGCAAATTCCTGACTATTGTTGTTACCATTTCACACTATTATTAGAAATCTTGCTACAAGTACCCTTATTTATAAATCTTTGTGTTCTTTTCTGATCGCTCAAGATAAAAGGGTAGTTATCGGATTTTTAAAGATTTGTTTACGGGTGTTTCTGTGGAAGATTGTAATAATTTATAAACTCTGTCCTCCTGGCAGAGTAGGAGTGTACCCATCCTATTAACTTGTACTTTCATGTATATTTTAAATATACAGGTATTTGTTTGCCTTTATATTGCCTCATATTTTATTTTAGTATGTCCAATTTTCACATACTTATGCAAACATGTAATCTTTGTTTCCCATTAATTTTTGTTGAGTTTTACTCAATGTGATCATTCAGGAAATGCAGACTTCAAAGAAAACCCCTGAAAACTTCTTTGAAGGGATTTTCTTTTGAGCATCTCAGTTGTAGTCTACTGGCAGCAGGTCCTGAGGTTTTCAAACTGGCCTCTTGCTGGTTGTTTTCCTTGGTTAACATATTCAGTCCAGGTGCTCACACTTAGTAGAGGTACATTAAGCAAGGCAGATGTTCGGTGAAAGTCAAATGTCCTTCAAAGAGTAATAATAGCTTCCCTGGGGCACCCTTTGAGTGTGAAACCTTCTGAGACTCAGCATAATAATTTGTGGGAAGAATCCTGACACAACAGTCTCCTTATGAAAAAGCAAGTCCAACTTAACTAAGATCAATGTGTTTGACAATACTCTGCCCATTGTGGATGCTGTCTATTTTTATGCATATTAATGGAAAGAAAAGGTCCAGGTATTGTCACAAAGTTTTAAACTCTATCCCTAATAAAATGCTCAATTTCTGAAGGCAAGTGATCAACTTGTGGAAAGAAAGACACATCTAAGGATAAGAAATGCCATTCATCAAGGATTTACAAGTGTCATTGTAATGTAATCTAAATGGATGCTATTTAATTAAAGAAAAATAAATTCACCTTGTTGAAATTAAAGGGAGTTCAAAAGCATCTTTGGGGGAGGAGGAAAAATGGCGGCGGAGTAAACAGACGCACCTGGAGCTTTGTCGCTGGGCAGAGGGAGAGAGCGGCTGGGAGTCGCACTGGGAGTGATTGGAGGCAAGTTGGAAGCCAGTTATCCTCCAGGAGAAGGCGGGGAACTGCTGGACGGGGCTCTCCCAGCCGGGCAGCCCCACTGCAAAGGGTTTTTGCCTGCCCGAGCCCCCGGCAGGAGCGCGGAGACCACGCCATCTTTCAGAGGGAGGTGGATGTCTGCAGC
>PVJN01032937.1:12554-23896 GCA_004026805.1 Lasiurus borealis | reverse complement strand
TCCTCTAGGAGTGAATTGTGGGCGAGCGCGTGTTGGTGTTGGGCACAGTTTTCCCAAAATTGCCAAAATGTGGTTGGATAGGTCTTACCGATAAGGCTTTCCAAAGGCTTACCGGGAACGAGTGGGCCAATCTATGTTGGGAGGGAAATGGAATTCCAGCTGATCATTCTGATCATGACTTAGGGTGTCAGAGGCGTTTGGATCGCAGAAGATAAAAGAATCTGATGGTGTACACACCAAAATGCAGAAGCATGGATTAAGAAAGAAATCAGGGGGGCAAATTAGTTATTCCTAGCAGCCCTCTTCATCCTGACTTAAAAGTACAGATGTGATATTTGTCCCGTGTTCCCAGGACTCTGTTTATCCTAACGGTGTCAGACTTTTCATTTGTGTAGCTTGTTGGTGTGTGTGTGTGTGTGTGTGTGTGTGTGTGTGTTTGACAAGAGAAGAAGTAACTCACTAGATGAACGAAGATAATATTATCCAAGTGGTGTTTGAAGCCAGCAGGAGAGAACCACAGGAATTATAAATGGGCTATTTTTTTTTTCTGGCTCTGAGCGCTGTGCCTGTGGGCAAGATTTGCTATTTTCCCCTCCGTCTCCACTCCAAGGGGAACCAAAAGAGAGATCATCACAGGCTGACCTTCGCCTAGAGCATAACGTTTGCATAACTGTTTCTCACGGTCCCTGTTCTGTTCCGGGCCTGAGTCCCCTCCAGGTGGCGAGACGTCAGGAACCCACAAGGGGGACATCGGTTGTCCCCTGCCATTGGCTGTCTGGCGGCATTTACACACTTGGTTAGACTCCGCTCTGGAGGAGGAAAGTTAGCATTCTTCCGTAAGAGCCAAATCCTCCCCAGGGAGTGACTTAGATATTAGAGCTAATGCATCCAATGGGGAAATTGTACTTACCTGCCCGCTTTATTCCATTCTGACTTAACCAGCTCTCTGTGTCTTAAATCCGCTTCTCACACTGCTGTATATTCCCCAACTACACCCAGGGTGCGACATTATTTGGCATTTAAACTTTGGGGGGAAAATACCTGACCGTACTACAGTGGTACCTCGAGACACGAGTGCCCTAACATACGATATTTTTGAGATACGAGCTGTCGAGCGAGCAATTTTTGCTTTGAAATACGAGCAACAGTTGAGATATGAGTAATCGCATGGATTGGCTGGCTGCACACGACCCACCAGTTTACAGCAACTCGAGCGTCTCATAGTTTCCCAGGCCTCAAGGTTACGGAATGAATTAAACTCGTATCTTGAGGTACCACTGTATCTTTATACTTAATAAAAGTGACCCCTGAAATGCCCACTGGTGGCTCGTGGTTGATGTGCTGGTGATCTGCTGGAATGGGAGTACCATTTCTTTGTTTATTCACTGAGTCCCTCAGCAGAGGGGTGTTAACCCCTTCCTTTGTTGTGAGCAGGGTTCTAAATGATGGAGGTGGATGTTGGGAGTCATATTTGGATGTCTAGCTGTGATGGGCAGAGGTGATATGAGGGGACATCTGTCTGCTCCCGTCTTGGATTTTTGAAGAAAATGATGTAGGAAGTGACACCAGAACAATGAGCACCTAGTGAAATGGGGGGAGCAGGGAGAGAGCAGAGTGTCAACTAGAGAGCTCAGCTGGTGCCTCAGCTCAAAGGCCGGAGAGTTTTTCCTCTTGGAGGAAGTGAGAGGTCGGTGTGGCTAAAGGACCATGGGAGATGCAAAGAGTCAGGTTCAAGGTGATGAAGATGGAGTCAGGGACTTGATAACCGATCTTAACATTCAGTGAAGAACTTCAGGTTTTGCTTGAGGTTCAGAAAGCGTTGTGGAGGTTTGATTCTTTCTTGCTTTGCATAGAATTAGATTTATGTTTTAGGAAGATCGCTGAGGCTACAGCCTGGGGAATGAATGAAGGAGCCAACAACTGGCTGTTTTTTTCCAGGAAGAATTTCACTCATTTTCTTTCCAGCTTATTTCTGGGATCTTTTTTCTCCCCATCACCTTCAAAAGAAGGAATTTTCTTCATAGGATGGTCATACTTGGACCAGGCTCGATCATGGCCTCCTCATCTATAGAAAGAAGACCGCAGGGAGCTTGCCCCAAGTGGGTTTTGAGATCCAATCTTTCAGATTTAAAAAAAAAAAAAATATATATATATATATATATATATATATATATATATATTATTTATTTACTTTATAGAGAGGAAAGGAGAGGGATAGAGAGTCAGAAATATCTATGAGAGAGAAACATCCATCAGCTGCCTCCTGCATACCTCCTACTGCTGATGTGCCCACAACCAAGGTACATGCCCCTGACTGGAATCGAACCTGGGACCTTTCAGTCCGAAAGCTGACGCTCTATCCACTGAGCCAAACCGGCTTCGGCCAATCTTTCAGATTTGACCCTGTCAGGCTCCACATAGTTATTTGTATTCACAAACAGAATGTCATGGGGAATGTGGAAAGGGTGGGAAATGAACATCGTGGTTCTAGACTCAAAGATCCTTTCCAGCTTAAAAGCCCATGACCCTCACCTTGAGGATATCACTTGTGGATCAGTCTGAGCATAGATGAGATAAGCCCATGTCCGGCTCGAGGTTTGTTGTGTAGCTCGTTTTCCATGAACATTGTAAACTAACGGTCCTCATAGAGGACGAGAGAGTGTTTTCCAAAGAACCATACCCATGCCTTTGTGACGAAATTAATTTACAGGTGACTCCAAGCAGATCTTATATTCTATAAATTCAAGAAACAGAGCAGCCGAGTCCGGTTTGGCTCAGTGGATGGAGCGTTGGCTTGTGGACTGAAAGGTCCCGGGTTTGATTCCGGTTGGGGGCATGTACCTTGCTTGCGGGCACATTTCCACTGTGGGGCGTGCAGGAGGCGGCTGATCGATGTCTCTCTCTCATCTATGTTTCTGTCTTTCTATCTTTCTCCCTTCCTCTCTGTAAAAAATCAATAAAATATATTTAAAAAAAGAAAGAAAAGAAAAAAGAAACAGCAGTGTGGCTCAGTTGGTTGGGCATCGTTCTGTGCACTGAAAGGTTGCTAGTTCTATTCCTGCTCAGGGCACGTGACCAGGTTGTGGGCTCAGTCCCCAATAGGAAGTGTGCAGGGGGCAGCCTACCAGTGTTCTGTTCTCACATTGATGTTTCTCTCTCTCCTTTTCTCTCCAGAAAAAAAATCAATAAAAATACTTACACATAACAGAACATAGGAGATATTTTTTCGTATGTTAAACATCATCATCCACAAAATTTCTTAATGATCTCTAGAGCTTACTTCAAAATTATCACTAATTTATATTTAACAGTACCTTGCTAACAAAACTTCCATAATAGAGAAAATAATCATTTGCCTGTCTCATTTCTGGACAGAATAGCCCTTATCAACATAATGCTTGTGCTTTTATTGGAATAAACACATTTATACTTTCTTCAAATAAGCATGCTGGCAGAATTCCAAGTTTCTGCCTCAGGTACTTGGGAAATGGGACTGACTTTATCAAACCAAAGTGAAAGCTTTCATACCTTCATATAGA
Organism: Lasiurus borealis; assembly: GCA_004026805.1. Lineage (NCBI taxonomy): Eukaryota > Metazoa > Chordata > Mammalia > Chiroptera > Vespertilionidae > Lasiurus > Lasiurus borealis. The sequence continues at coordinate 20,357 of PVJN01032937.1, read as the reverse complement.
TATGATTTCCTTTGTTTATTTCTTAACCTTTGCATCAAAGTAGAACATTACTGTTTTTCTTTAAGTTGACACCATGCTGTGCATTAAAGCATCCCACTAGATGGAGCAGAGTGGAAACAGAACTAAGCAGAAATGGGATGTGTTGACCCTCTAACTTAGCCTGAAAGTGGGAACCATATACAGTATGATTCACCAAAAAAATGGGGGGGGGAGGAATTCAGAGGTGGGACTCACAGGAAGCCAGAGGTAGAGAGAATTGGGGAGAGGAACAACTTTACATGACTCAGTCGTTTTGGAGAAGCAAAGTAGGACCAGTTCAGAGAACAGCATTGGAGAAGAGTGGAGATTATGGAAGTGAACTGGGATGAGAAGACATAACTATACCCTGAACTCATACTTAATTGAGTCTCTTCCTCTCTGAGCACTTTACCCCTCTGTTAAGTCCTGAGCATGGAGTCAGGTGTTTGGTTCAAGTGTGCTGGGTTTCAGGTAACATCAAGGTGTCCAAATCAAGATGAGTCACAGCCATTTAAAGCTGTGAGGCTAGGAGCGGGCGAGAATTTCAGGAATGGAGATGTCATTTTGAGAGCGGTGGCCTCGCAGTGAGAGTTGTGCCTATTTAAGGAGATCCGAAGCTGGAAAAGAATGTCATTTTTCTCTGGCGTCTCTGCGAGTCCCCATGCGGTGTGGAAGGCGGGTGTGCTGCTGAATATTCATCCGGGTGTGCAGGATGTGGTCCAGATAGGCCATGGGAATGATGTCTTGATCAGCTGCCATCAGATACCTGCCGGCAATTTTTTAGAGTGAGCACTCGGACCCTGAGGTCGTGACCACAGTGGACTGGAGGTCATTGCTTCTTACCTCTGGGAAATTTTGACAGGTTTCGCAGACGTCTGGAATGATTTCAGTTCTAAACCGTCTCCTATTATTAGGCACTGTTAAGCATCTGAATGACGTTTTATCTCTGTGATGATCAGCGAACCCTGGGACAGAAACTCCCAGGATGCTGGAAATACGCAAAGGCGAGTTTCTGTTCATGGTCTGGGAATGTATTCCTTCTTAGGGTCTTACCACTACACACGCCCCTGCCGGGGGTGTCTGGGAGAAAAGAGACCAAGGCTAGAATCTGGTGGCCATCCATGGGGTTTCTGTGCCTCTTAGGGTCTTAGTGGAGGTGACATTGGTCTAGGGCAGTGGTCGGCAAACTCATTAGTCAACAGAGTCAAATATCAACAGTACAATGATTGAAATTTCCTTTGAGAGCCAAATTTTTTCAACGTAAACTTCTTATAATGCCACTTCTTCAAAATAGACTCGCCCAGGCCGTGTTATTTTGTGAAAGAGCCACACTCAAGGGGCCAAAGAGCCGCATATGGCTTGTGAGCCGCAGTTTGCCAACCATAGGTCTAGGATATTTTGGGGGAAAGAAGAGTTTTTCAGATCTGTCCCTAATAATGTTGGTGTGAGGATACAGACTTGGCTATTCAAGTTTGAGTCATAAAGGATGATCCTGCTAGAACAGTACGAGCACTGTGGCTATATACCTGTGAGCCCCATCCATGCATGTTTATTCTCTATGCAGACCCTTCCTTGTTATATATTCACTTATGTTTCTCTGCATTCTGCCACTCATGTGCACATAAGCCGTGTATTCCCATCACAGCCTGTACACAACAGTAGCACACCCTCAGTGTGTAGCTCATACTTACTCACTGTGAACTTTAACATCATTCAGAGGGTCATGCCTCGTCCTCAGGCCATTGGTTGAATGGGACAGGGACACATTTTTAGTGCTTTGTGGTCTAGTTATCTCTGTCAGCATTTGCAAGCCTCTGACTCTTTACCTGGTCTTCTGTCCGTTCCCAAATCCTCCAACGTTGTCAAAGGAAATCTTCCATTTCCTTAGTCATCCAGCCGTTTGGCAAGCTTGTTGCTGGCACTACGCCTGCTTCCATAGGGGAGCGGGACAGGCAGTATTTTATAAGAGCAGTTTCTGGTCTGCACACATGGGTGTATTGTTCACAGGATGCTGGAACTTAGCTAGAGAGTAACCTCACCTGGCAAGGTAACGCTAGTCTGTATAATACAGCCAATAAGACCTTTCCTAGTCCCCATTTTCATAAGGTAGAAATCATTGATTCTGACTGATGATAAGTGTAGACATAAGTTGATTAAGCTATCACTAAAGAAATAAATATGTAAAACTAGACCAAAACAGGAAGAATATTGCCCCTAGCTGGTGTGGCTAAGTTGGTTGAGTGTCATTCCATGCACCTAAAGGTCACCGGTTTGATTCCCAGTCAGGTCAAGGGCACATGTCTGGGTTGCAGGCTTGATCCTCAGTAGGGAACTGATCAATGTTTCTTTCTGTCCCTTTCATTTCCTCTCTCTCTAAAATCAATTAAAAACATTTTTAAAAAGGAGAATATTGGTAAAGAGATGATACCTTCTATAAGAAGCCCTTCGATTAGTTCACAATACTTCATCTTTATTCATTTCTATGTCTTTAAAAAGTGCCAATCTCATCTAGAAATGCAGATTTTCTTTCAAAGACACCAGTAATTTATTTATTGTGAGACTTCCGAAAGCTCAAATCAGTGTAGAGTGTTTTGAATAAAGAAGCCTATAACCAGAGGGATTCTTACGGATCTAAATTTCTTCCTCGTGAAAATTCTGGCCTTACATACTGTTGAGCTTACTAGAATCAAAACACTGATAAAAAGTTTAACCTACTAATTAAATCATCCTGTGTACCATCTTATGGGGGAAATATGTATAATTTATATTAATTACATATATAATGTTATCTAATTATATATACACTGAGTGGCCAGATTATTATGATCACTGAACGCATAATAATCTGGCCACTCAGTGTATATCCTATAAAATAAAAGGCTAATGTGCAAATTGTCCTCTTGACCAGGAGTTCAACCAGCAGGTAGGCTGGCCAACCACCCATGCCCCCTCCCCCTGGTCAGGCTGGCAGGACCCCACTCATGCATGAATTCATGCATGGGGCCTCTAATATATGCATTCAGAGATCATAATAATCTGGCCATTCAGTGTGTGTGTGTGTGCGTGTGTGTGTGTGTGTGTGTATAATTTTTCTCTGTTTCCCATTGGACCTATTTAATAAAAGGGAGAAGCACATATTTCTTTTAATATCACAGTGAACAAATTTTCCAGGATGCACAGATCACTCTGATATGAACAGGGAATTTCAAGTGTAAAGTCTGTGCCCCTAAAGGACTGAGAAAGATCAAAGGACACCTAAAAGAAAATGAACAATCCATACGAGCCCAGAAGAAGGGGTCCCATATAAATATAACAGACCTTGGCTGAGCTGATGAAAAATGACCAGGGTGTTTTAAGTAGTCCTTCAGCTGGGACCGGTTTGGCTCAGTGGATGGAGCATCGGCTTGTGGACTAAAGGGTCCTAGGTTCGATTCCGGTTGGGGGCATGTGCTTTGCTTGCAGGCACATCTCCATTGTGGGGCGTGTGGGAGGCGGCTGAGCGATGTCTCTCTCTCATCGATGTTTCTGACTTTCTCTCTCCCTTCCTCTCTGTAAAAAATTAATTAAATACACACACACACACACACACACACACACACACACACACACACACATATATATATATATATATATATATATATATATATATTTAAGTAGTCCTTCAGAAGTGAACTCTCTACTGTTCTTAAAGAAATGTCAGTTCTTAGAACTGCAGAGGTCAGGAGGGGCTTTTCTCGAAGGAGTCATTGTTGTCAGCAAGTCACACACAAGTATAATAACTCAGAGGATGTTTGCAAGGTACAATATGTATCATCCTGGCCAGAGTCAGATCCTGTGAAGGACAGAATTTGGAGATAAGGAAGGGAAGTAGATAAGGCTCAGATCAGGGAGTGTGTTGCTGGAATTCCCACTGTGTGCCCTGCATTGTGTAGAGAGTAGACATCAGTTAAGGCTTGGGTGCCTTAAGGGAAGGCGCAGGTGTCCATGGGTCTCTAATGGAAGCATTGATGGACATTTGAAAGGCTGAATGAACCTGTCCCAGGGACAGACTGGATTTGGGAATATTGTGGAAGGAGCACTAATCACCTCATCAGAGAGGTCAGTGGGGGAAAGGGCAGCATCTACTGCCACAGTTCATCCCATCGGACCATCGATCTGTCCTCAGCAGCCAGGCCGGGATGACTTGGTGGAGAGGAATTTTGTCTCCTGTGGTTGACGACCTGCCCTCCAATGGTTTGGTTAATTATAGGACATTCTGCTTCCTCGAGATCACTATGTACTGATGGTCTTGAGAACTTCAGATGTTGACTCAAGATGAGAAATGCCCGTGGAATCCTTTCTTGGAAGGAGTGTGGCTTATCATCAGATATTGTGATCATCTGATGGGGGTTGAAAGTCATCCCCATTTCCTTTTCCTTCACCTAATAGCAAAACACAAGGCTGCAACCCATCCCTCCCTTTTGATTGGATGTGTTTTAAGTAGTCCTTCAGAAGTGAACTCTCTATTGTTCTTAAAGAAATGCCAGTTCTTAGAACTGCAGAGGTCAGAAGAAGGGGCTTTTCTCGAAGGAGTCATTGTCGTCAGCAAGTCACACACAAGTATAATAACTCAGAGGATGTTTGCAAGGTACAATATGTATCATCCTGGCCAGAGTCAGATCGTGTGAAAGACAGAATTTGGAGATAAGGATGGGGAAGTAGATAAGGCTCAGATCAGGAAGGGTGAATTTGAAACTCTTTGTCAAGTCTTTCAAACACACATCACTAGGATGGTTTGTGTATTTGTTTGTTTGTTTTTCAGTAGTACCATGAGGTAGGCAGGCATAATTCTCCAGTGAGATATAAAGAAAAGTCTTTAATTGGATAATAAGTTGGCTTCCTGCCCATCTTTGATAGGGAAAGTCAAGGTTAGTGCACTGAGTGCTTTAGCCTAGAGTCCGTAAGCAACATTTTACCCATAAATATCACTTAGATGCCACTTACATTAAGTTTCTGCCGTGGATACAGAGCGAGGGCCGCTTTCAGGGTCTGATTGTTATTCACCGGCTTATGGAAACGCAAAAGGCCATGGGAGGCTTCATGGCAAAACACCCTGCGCCTTGACGTTTGTTGTCCAAACTGGATGTCCACGTTCATGTTATCTCAAGGCTCAGCAGATTTCAGAATGATCAGCCAAACGTGATCAGAGATCAGCCCAGTTTCCTCCATAGCTCAAAACTCTGCTCTGCACTGAACTGTTTCTGAAAATGGAGGGAGTATAAGTGGGTAGATGCTCCAAATGGTGATCACAGACATAGATTAAAGAACCATGGATGGAAGATCTCCACCTTGCAGGAATGTACATTCTTCTAAATTTCTTTTTTTTTTCTTGAGATCAAATAAAATGTGTCATAAACTTTTTTAAAAATATATTTTATTGATTTTTCACAGAGAGGAAGGGAGAGGGATAGAAATCCAGAATGAGTTTGATGAGAGAGAGACATCCATCAGCTGCCTCCTGCACACCCCACACTGGAAATATGCCCGCAAGCAAGGTACATGCCCCAACCAGAATCGAACCCAGGACCTTTTAGTCCGAAGGCCGATACTCTATCCACTGAGCCAAACTGGTTTCAGCATGTGTCATAAACTTTTGCCTGGGTCACATATACGTGATTAAATTTCTTATTTATTTTGTGCCCATGGTATAATGTGAATGCATTAGAATTAGTGAAAGGATTGTCTTCTATAACTTAAATAATTTTTCCAGCCCACCAAAATGCATGCTTATCTTCCAGAGTGGGCCTTAATGTATTCTTTGGATTGTTTTCCTTTTCTTCAGTGGTGTGTCCTTCTCCAAACTCTTTCTGAGAACACGAACAGTTGAATGAATGCACGAATAAAGGACTGAATAGAAAAATAGGATTTAACTAGCGAATTGGCCTTGTAATGAAAGGATCTAAAATGTATTAGATGATAGTGATGGTTTGCAATTGGAGCCTTCTGTGTATGAGGTTGTTTTATCCTCACAGTAACACTATGGAGTAAGTACTATTTTAACCCATTTTGTAGGTGAGAAAATTGGGGAATAGAGGTATGAAATAGCTTGTGCAGATCTCATGTCTGATAATTATAGAGCTGGGATTCAAACCCTGAAATTGACTTCTGATCCCAGACTTTCAAAAGCTACTAATATACTATACACTATTATAGAGTGGAGGGCTCCTAAATTATATGAAATATTATAATGTATGAAGAATGTTTAAAAAATATATATACATATATATATATATATATATATATATATATATATATACTCACATACAAACATATATGTATTATTGATTTCAGAGTGGAAGGGAGAGTTAGAGAGAGAGAAACATCAATGATGAGAGAGAATCATTGTTCAGCTGCCTCCTGCACGCCCCCTACTGGGTGGGGATCGAGCCTGCAGCCCCTAACAGGGAATCGGACTATGACCTCCTGGTTCATAGGTTAATGCTCCACCACTGAGCAACACTGGCTGGGCTTGAGAACTTTTTAATGTCAAACGGGATTATTCTTTAGTTTTTGAACCATTGAGGAGAACCACTTCTTATTGAGTCAGTGTTGTACGTCAGGGCTCCTCTGACGCACGTTGAATGAGCATCTCCATTTAAAACCATTCTAAGGTGTTTTCCTATCCGGTTTTGTGGCGCTCCATGCTTTGCCCAATGAATTTGCCAGACACGAGTCTCAAATCCTGACAGAGCCTCCAGGGTTCTAGTGGGCCGGTTGGCCAGTAAATCACTCGTCCCAAGCAAAGCAGAGTGACCCGTGTCAATGGCAGGGCTGTTCTCAGATGGCCTGGTTGTTGACCTCAGGCCACTCATCTTCCCCGAGCTGCCCGTATAGATCTGTCTCTCTGCGAGAGTTCCTTCTGAGTGGCCTGGTGTTTCCTCCAGCTCATGGAATCACGTGATCCTTCTTACCCTTACACCTAAGATTTAAAAAAAAAGTCACCAATATTTTTAATTGTATGTCCTACAACCAATTTGTGCAAAGTATGAGGGTGACAATTTTGAAAATATTTTTTTCTACATATTTCTATTCTAAAATGCTGTGAAAAGTCAACTAAGTAATCTATATATCAAAATGCTTAAGGACTTGAACTTATATAGTGTTATAAAACATGTTAAATGGAAGTGAGCAATATATGTGCAGGTATGTGGGAGTGGTTATAGACATATTAATTATTTATGCATGTGTAAAATTAGATGTGTTTAGCTGAGCAAAACAGGACATGGTACTAAATAAGGCAAAGGTTGTGGACTTCGTTTCTATGCAGCCTGTTTAGTTAATTCTGATATTAATCCATAGATTGAACCCCTGACCCTCGGGCATACCTTGTATAATATGCAGCTGGTCCTCAAAAGCAAAGGGAATGGGTCAGTGCAGCTCACCCCACTATTGGAGGGAAAAAAAGCAAATTTATTAGCGTAGATCCATAATGCATCTGTGCTTATGAGGGCAAGTTTAATTTTACTCTCCAATTCAATGCGGTTCTTCCATTACTATGTAAGTCTTATTAAAATATGTAAATAGGGCATCTGCTAAACTGTCTTTATTTAGTGTTCTTTGAAGTGATCATAGAATTTTAATGACTGTTATTATTGATACTCTAATAAGAACTTCATTGAATTTTTTTTTTTTTTTTTTTTTTTTTTTTTTTTTTTTTTTTTTTTTTTTTTTTTTTTTTTTTTTTTTTTTTTTTTTTTTTTTTTTTTTTTTTTTTTTTTTTTTTTTTTTTTTTTTTTTTTTTTTTTT
>PVJN01032937.1:0-12454 GCA_004026805.1 Lasiurus borealis | reverse complement strand
AATATTCAAGCCATCAGCCTTCCATATGGATATAACCATAGGAAAAAAAAAAAACATGCACGTGGATTTGAACTTAAATCTTTCTGACGTTCAAAGGGTTGTGTCTCCCAAAAGCTTGCAACGCGTGAGTCATCCCGCCGAAGCCAAGCAACTGATGTTTGCAGAGTATTTATAAATCGATGCGAAAATCCATTTTATGTTAGCCAAGAAGGCCCTTGCTTTGCAGGCTAATTTTGGACATCTATGTGGGTTACTTAAATAGAGAGATAGCATTAATCTCTGAGTGGTAACAAGTGCCGAGTGGGTGAGGTACAGGCCAAGCATCTAGAATTTCTGTTATCACAATGCTATTGTGTGGCTGGAGGACCACCATATAGGATCGCTGCTGACTGTTCAGATAATATGGATTCTTCTGAACTCTGCTCTGTGATACTGTGTTTCTTCACCGTGGAAGTCTCTCCAGCGCCCCAAAACTTTTATTTTTACAGGCAGTGCAGCAATGAGGGGGGAGGTTTCACCCCCTCCGCCTGTGATTAGCGTGACACCACACAAAGCAGCTCCTGATCCAGTGTTCGTGTTGCTATTTCTGTAGACGTTGGGCACGGGACCAGATTTGGAACAATACGAGGGCCGGGGCTTTATGTTACCCAGCACGAAGCGCCGTGTCGATGCTTTATAAATAGTGTCACCTCTTTATAAACTTCAGCCACGCTGCTTTTGGAGGCATCTCAAGTGGCCCTCGGTTCGGGTGACATCAGCCACTCATCTGCACTCTGTTCTGGGGCTCGCAAAGTGAAGTGGGCGGGGGTGTGAGTTTGAGCTATACAGCGGTGCCTCGAGATACGAGTGCCCTAACATACGAGATTTTTGAGATACGAGCCGTGGAGCAAGCGATTTTTGCTCTGAAATACGAGCAACATTTGAGATAGGAGTAATCACGCGGATCGGCCGACTGCACACGACCCACCAGTTTACTGCGACTCGAGCATCTCATAGTTTCCCACGCCTCAAGGTTACAGAGCGAATTAAACTCGTATCTCGAGGTACCACTGTAGTCCGTCTGACCACACACAGGGGGCATCGGTAGAGGTGGGGAGGTTAAGATACAATTGACATCATCTAACAAACAGCGGAAAAGTTGCAAAGAAATAGATCGGAGGTGTTTCGTATTATGACAGTGTCATTTGACAGATGCAGAAATTGTATTTGAAAGAATCTCTCCATTTACAGGAGAAAAGGGAGAAACGAAAAACCCCACCCAGATGACAGGAGATTCCCCTGGGGGCCGAGCTGTCTGTGCGCATCTCAGGGACTCTTTGGGGAGCATTTATTCTCCGCTTGGAGGTCGGAGGAAGAGTTTAAGGTTAATAATATCGCTGCCACCTCCCTCCTTCCTCCCTGTGCGTTCACAGGCAGAGGTGAAATCCTGCCCCATCTCCCCGTGTCTAATGGAGTCTTCCTCACAGGCGGGAAAGCAGGGAAGAAAGGGGGCGGGAGGCAGAGAGCAGCCTGGAGGTCTGGGAGCCGGAAATACCCGCAGAGGGTGTAACAGACAGGAGGCAGGCAGACTCCCCAGAAGTCCAAGTACAGTAATCTGTTAGCAAAGGCTGGACAGTTTGCTGTGTGTCAGCACAGCGCATGCAAGTCAGCTAACAAATGTCACACGTTTTTATTTATGAACATTGCATAGGAATAGTAAGATGCAAGGAAAGAAAAAAAATAACCTTTCTAAAATGTTTCATGTGACACTCTTCCCCCTCCCTACGCAAATACAGTGGTACCTCAAGATACAAGTGCCCTAACATACGAGATTTTTGAGATACGAGCTGTTGAGCGAGCAATTTTTGCTTTGAAATACGAGCAACATTTGAGATAGGAGTAATCGCGAGGATCGGCCAGCTGCACACAACCCACCAGTTTACCGCGACTGGAGCATCTCATAGTTTCCCACGCCTCAAGGTTACGGAACGAATTAAACTCGTATCTCGAGGTACCACTGTATATTTTTATTGATTTCAGAGAGGAAGGAGAGAAGGAGAGAAACATCAATGATGCGAGAGAATCATTGATCGGCTGCCTCCTGCACACCCCCTATTGGGGATGGAGCCCACAACCTGAGCTTGTGCACTTGACCAGAATCGAACCTGGGACCCTTCAGCCTGCAGGCCGATATTCAATTCATGGAGCCAAACTGGCACTTTTTAACTTGGGAAGGATTATCGCAAAGAGGACATTTGCCAGATCTGCATTTTTGTGTCAGAGCTATTCTCCACCTGCATCGGAGTAGCACACAGAATATTCTAATTGACTCCCACCCTCCCTGTAGGCTTTAAGTGGTAATAAAACCACTCCCAGCTGAGACCGGTTTGGCTCAGTGGAAGAGTGTCGGCTTTCGGACTGAAAGGCCCCAGGTTTGATTCCAGTCAGAGGCATGTACCTTGCTTGCGGTCACATCTCCACTGTGGGGAGTGCAGGAGGCAGCTGATCAATGTCTCTCTCACATCAATGTTTCTGACTTTCTATCCTCTCCCTTCCTCTCTGTAAAAAATCAATAAAATATGTTAAAAAAAAAAAAAACGCCCACCCTGAAGCTCAGAGTAGCTCCTCCTTACCTTCTAGGTAACCATGGCCACACAGTATCGGAGCCCAAACCCAGTTGGCTTTCTGTGGGCATCCGTGGCAGCACCCCCTTGGTAGTTCCTGACCAAATGGAGGTTTTGGCCTTAGCCCCTGGCCCCCCTTCTGGGGGGGAGCAGTAAAATACCTCTTCTAGCTGAGACCAGTTTGGCTCAGTGGATAGAGCATCAGCCTGTGGACTGAAAGGTCCCAGGTTCGATTCCGGTTGGGGGCATGTACCTTGCTTGTGGGCACATCTCCAGTGCGGGGCGTGCGGGAGGCGGCTGATCGATGTCTCTCTCATCGATGTTTCTGACTTTCTATCCCTCACCCTTCCTCTCTGTGAAAAATCAATAAAATATATTTAAAAAAATACCTCTTCTGGCATAGAGAGCAAATACATACATGACTCCTCTGATTTGCTCACCTAAGGTTGAGATCCTGCCTCTCAGAGAAGGGCCATAGGTCTTAGGCATCGTGTTCGCTCTTTCCACGGAGGGAAAGATTCAGGGATGACAGGCATCACAGCGTGGGGCGGAGGCAGAGGTCCATCGTAGAAGATCAGTCCACGTCATGATGCCAGGTGCCAAAGAGGAGGTCATTTCTCTGTCCCAGCTGATTACTGGGACATGCCTGGGTCGGCTCGGGAGGCAGATGGGATTCTGAAGCGAAGTCATTCATGGGGATCTTCTGTCATGGGGGGCAGTTTTGAGAGGCGCTTTAAAATGTGGGCAGCCCAGCCAGTGTGGCTCAGTAGTTGAGCGTCAACTCATGATCCAAGAGGTCAACTATTATAGGTTCGATCCTCAGTAGGGAGCATGCAGGAGGTAGCAGATTGATGTTTCTCTCTCATCAATGTTTCTATGTCTCCCTCTCCCTTCCTCTCTCCCTAAAATCAATAAAAATTTTTTTAATATATTTGTTTAAAATCAATAAATCTTTGGTCAAGCTGGTGCAGAGTTTGGGAACTAAACCAGGCTGGGTACACCCACTCAGGGGGATCACGGAGTGAACTCCACATAGAACACCATTTGATGCCCAAGAACCTTAAGGATAACCTGCACATGCGTGTAGACAGAGTTATTTCAGAGTGATTTCCCCGAGGGCTGGCGCTGCCTGGCCTAAAGGTTTGTGGTCAACACCAGTCACCGGGGAGAGATCCTTCGCCACTTGGAAGTAGAAAGTCGATTTCTGTTCTGAAATGTGACAGGTACCTAAGCCCCCCAGCCCCCACCCATGTGGGAGCGGAGTGAAGGCGTGAGAGAATCAATTTCCCCCGCCGTCCTCCTGGTTAAAAACCCGAGACAGTATCCCGCAACCAGTCCCTGGAATCTTTTATTTTCTCCTTCCAGACGAAGCCACTGCAGTGATCTAGCCGATTATACAATTAAAGCACACCCAGAGGTCTGCTCATTTATCCCCGCTGCGGCTTCCATCAAGCATCCCTCAATTATTTTCCCAGAGTTGGTAGTTTTATTTTTATTTAAAAAAAAAAAAGAACTGGCAAGGATGTCAAGTTCACTAAGTTAAGATGCCACGCTTCCTTTGCCGTTTCTGCTCCGATGCCTTATTAAATGCACCAGCTGAACAGAAAATGCGGTATAAATATGTTTCATGAGTCATTTAAGAATTCAGCCAAGAGACATCGCAATTGACTTCTGAGTCCATTTTTAGCACCAACTCTTTTAAGGCTCTTCTCAACGGGAACTTCCCCCTTGCACGGGGCCTGACAGGGCTGTATGCATTACTTTATTTTGATCCTGACATTTAAACAATAAAATAAAGCCACTTAAAACAAATAGTAGTGCTTTAAGTGTCTGGGCTGTCAAGACATCAAATTATATAACTTGGGGAAAAAATCAGAATTCATTGTTAATGGTATGTACTTAATACAAAGGGTCGCTGTATGTTCCGCTCCCACATTGGAGCTAACGGTCTGTATTCCTTTAGAAGGAAGTGACTATATTCACCGAGATGGACTTGACTCAAGTACAATCACTGTATTCAAATGTCAAAAAAAAAGGGGGGGGGAGCAAGAGAGAGAGAGAGAAGAGAGAAAGGGGATGTCACCGAGGGTCACAAATTATGTTGGATTTTGACAGATTGGAGCCTTGCTTTACAAGAGCGGCAACATCTCATTTGTCACCGTGTGATCTGTAACCGCGGGAATGGGAGCGGAAGGCCCTTCGTCTCAGCCACGATTTAATCGCTCTGAGGCCGACGGTGGTGTGGGGAGCCACCTGCCCGGGCCCACACTGCTGATCTGTTTTAATTTAATCGTCTGTCAGCGGGATGAAAGCATCCATCGCCTGTCTTTGATCTGCAAACGGCGCGTTTCTGTGAGGCAGGGTGTGGCTGGACTCGGGGGGGAGATGGGGACTGCAGAGGTGGTGCGGCCTGGACAGGGTGGCCCATCCTGTTTGCAAAGCCAGTGGCTCCTGAACCGGAAATCTGGGAGGGAGCGGAAGGAAAGGGATGTGTGTGAAGAGGTTAGCAATGAACTACAAGCTGATGAGCATAGGAAGGTAGCGTTCTTGGCAAAGTAGAAACAGTTGGTGGGTGCCTCTCCCTCATTCTTCTTCAAGTGCATTGTTTGAACTTGGGTTGCCAGAGAACCACTAGAGGCGGATGTTAAAGAAAAGTGCATAGAGCCCTGTGGGAGTGCGGCCTGGAGATTTCCAGGGAGGACTTGGGCAGTGAAAGGTGATTTTTGCTCAAGTTGTGCTTTTAAGTAAAATAAATGATGTGATGATTGAGCCCAGCGAACGTTACATCAAAACAGTTATCCCGAGCCTTTGCGTGGCCCCATTGTCATTGTAAGGTGCTTTCCAAATCGTTTCATAGTCTGTTTCCCAGAATCACAAATAATACGTTTTTATCGATAAAAAGGAAGCACTTTCTAACACCTCTGCCAAAAATAAATGGGGTAATGGAGAAAGTTGTCAAAAACACAATCTGTGTTTCATAGTTTGTTTGTTTGTTTTTAATGACTTCTTACTGCAGTGATTAAAACAGTAATAGAAGGTTTGATAACGGTTAGTAGAAACTCGTTCCACCATTATGAAATGCTACCCTTATAATAGCATTTTTGTGAATCTTGTGAATAGGACCTTGGGAGGGGGTATGCTACCAATTTAGACAAAAATTTCTCCAATATGTTTTTTAAATTATGCCCAAACCGGTTTGGCTCAGTGGATAGAGTGTCTGTCTGCAGACTGAAAGGTCCCGGGTTTGATTCCGGTCAAGGGCATGTACCTTGGTTGCGGGCACATCTCCAGTAGAGGGCATGCAGGAGGCAGCTGATCTATGTCTCTCTCTCACCTATGTTTCTGACTTTCTATCACTCTCCCTTTCTCTCTGTAAAAAAACAATAAAATATATAAAAAATAAAATAAGCAAACTATTTCTAAAGAAGAATTAATTTCAGGGACTAAATCCCCTAGTGTAACCCAGAAATTTCCAAAAGACTTCCCCCAGTCCACGGGGAATCATTTTACAAAGCAAAGAAAAATTCCCCCTGAAATTCCTTCAGGGTACCACGGAAAGCAGAAACAATGTGCCGTTCAAATTTAATTCACAAAGCTAAATTTTTTCTCTGGCAGTGGGTCTCATCAAACTACCAGCAGAGGCCTAGAACCCTGAAGACCAGCGGCGTCACCCTGCTTACTCTGGCCTGCGCATTTCATTGGCTCTTGCCTCCATCGTTCCCATGAATGGCGTGCTAAGCAGTATTTGCATGGATGTCTCTGCCACTTCCATGTGTTAAGTTATTCCACAGCCCCGATGCAGGCTCTGAGGTAAACATGGCTGAACCTTGAGGTTCAATGAGCCCCACAATGCAGTTGGGGGAGAACCTGAATTTTGATGACGGGATTCTGAGGAGTGTGTCGTGAATTGTGCTTGGGACACTGACCTGAGCGCGAGTGGCATGAGACAGCAGATTCCAGGGATTCTTCCTGCCCCATGGGGCTGAGACTGATGCACGTGCCTGGGCACACCACAGAGAAGAGGTGGGTGAGACAGGCAAAGAGGGGGGAGGAGAAGAGATAAGGGCACAGAAGGGAAGAGCACAGTGTTATGTCTGGGGGATTGGTGAAGGACCCCCAACAAGCTCCTTAAGGTACCCTTCATTGTAGCCCAAGATATCTACTCACCTACTTCCATTTTTTTAAATACGTTTTTATTGTTTTCAGAGAGAGGAAGAGACAGAGAGAAACATCAATGATGAGAGTCATTGATTGGCTGCCTCTTGCATGGCCTCTACTGGGGATCAAGCTTGCAACCCAGGCATGTGCCCCATCTGTAATGAAACTGTGACCTTCTGGTTCATGAGTTGATGCTCAACCTCTGAGCCACATTTGCTTGATGGGCTAATCTACTTCCATTTAATGGCGCCCAGGAATTGAAAAAACAAAACAAAACATTTTTCCTGTCTTTTTCTCAAAAGCAAGTTCCTTCCTTCCTTTCTTCCTCCCTCCCTCCCTTCCTTCCTTCCTTCTTTCCTTCCTTCCTTCCTTCCTTCCTTCCTTCCTTCCTTCCTTCCTTCCTTCCTTCCTTTCTCCCTTTCCTCCCTCCACCCCTCCATTTTGTTTTTTGTTTTTTGAGCTAGAATAAATCTTAAGAGCATCAAGTCTAAGGACTACTATCATGGGACACGCCCTGGAATTCATCCTTTTCCCAATCCCTTGTTTCTCTGAGTTTCTAAGCTAAGCGAGTTCTACCAGCAGCGAACCCTTTCATTCCATCTCTGTTCCTCCTCTTTGCCACTGCTTGATACAGAGCACATTCCTGCATCACCTGGGCCACAGAAATGACCATCTCTGGTCTGTAGGTCTTCGGTGCCTTCTTTCCCCCACTCCCCTTGTTCGCATGGCATCGAATAAACTCCAGAATCCCTACCCATCTCAAAGCAGCCATGGACAACCTGGAACTAGTTGATTTCCAGAACCTTCTGCGGGCCACCTTGCTCATCTCATGGTTCTGGCATGAGCAGAGCCTACTTTTCATGTCTTTGGAGCTCTTCAGGATCATTCTCCCAATTTGGCACTCCCTTCTCACCTTCATGTTTGCCGAGAGAAGTTCAACACCTGGAAGAAATCCCTTTCCCTGTGTGAAGACTTCCCGAGTCCTCAGGCAGAATGAATGGTCTCTTGCTCTACATTCCCATAGGATTGCTCTTTTCACGTCCATCCGGCATAGTGCACAATATATTACAGTGAGTTATTGATACATTACAGTGCAGCCCCCAGTGGATTCTGGGCCCTTGAGGGCAGACACTATGTTTTATTCTTGTCTGACCTTCCCCTCTCCTGCCCCTAAATCCCACATAGTGTCTGTGACCTGAGTCCACGTTCCATCAATATTGATGATGAACTCATAGGCAGTGGGTATTCCATGGACTTCCTTTGGAGGCTTACTTAATGTCCATGTGTGTGTGTGAGTGTGCTTACTTAAATATCTCTGTGTTATATTTGTTAGTAGGTTTAATTTCTATATACACTTCTGTAATATTTAGTATCTCATAACCCCCTGCTAGAATTTGGTACACCAATTGGAATTAGTCCTTCTGGCTCCTCCGAGAGACTCTGCCTGTGATTTATGTGAAAAGGAAACACAAGAAACAGAATCAGAGATAGAGAGAGACGGACTTGCCATTAATATTGAGGACCTACTGTGTGCCAAAGCCTGCCCTAGATGCTTTTTGGTCATCTCAGTCATGCCTCTCAGAGGAATTACAACAAGCAGATCCCGGTCCTGCCATTTATGGTTGAGTGAACTTGGGAAATTACTTAATGACTAGGTACTTCTGTTTTCTTTGTTCTGTCCCCCCATGGGGCTGTTGTAAGGAACAAATGAGTTAATACATGCAAAGCACTTAAGAGATTTCTTTGAACATGGTAAGTGCTCAGTCAAAAAAACACACACAACAACAAATAAATGTCTTAGTAGCACTTGCTGTTCTCATATCCTTACATATAAGGAAGTTGAGGCTTAGAGCATGATGTTGGGGCATCCCACCCCAAATCACAGGACGAGTAAGTAAGTAACAGAGTTGGGGTGGGATGGGGGATCACATTCAGAACTTTGGGTACTTAATGTTTTTTCTTTCCTGGTAGAATCCCTCCTTCCACAGTATTCACAGTCTGTGCCTGTTCAAACCATTGGTTAAAAGATATAAAAGAAGAAAAAATAAGATGGTTTTATCATGCTGAAGCTAAATGACAGGAAAAAATATTCCTCTAAATATTCTTTCAATGCCTTCAAGCTCTGTAGGCTGTGTTGACTTAACCTATTACAGAGATGGAGAAATTGGCAAGGATAACGTTGGTTGATGGGCATATTCTAAGCTTATATATTTCTAAATTCAGTGTTAAATTCTGCCAACAATAAGAATGCGGGTTTGGGAAATAGCATCTTTAGGATGATTTTGGAAACCCGGAGCAAAAGGAAAATGGATACATTGAGTTTTGTACCATTATCCAGACTTGACTCTCAGGGCACTTTAGGTTTGTAAAGATTACAAGTCTATTTTAATAACTTATATTTCTGCTGCTAAGCGTGTGACCTCTAAATTGAAGGCACACCTGCTGTTGTACACTCCAATCCGTACCAAATCCTATATGGGGAAAAATAAATGAGGGGTAGGCCCTTCGGTGACAATGAACTTCACTTTCGTGGAGACTGATCACCCTTGAGAGGTGATAAATGCCGGTGGAAAGGTACAGTAAGCCATCACATATTAAATATGGAAAAGTACTTTTAAATAATACTGAAACGCACAAAATCCAAGCTGACAGCCACCACCAAATAGAATTGTAGGTCAAGATTCCGTGTGACAGAATTAACTCCTGATGGAGGTTTTGACAGGAAATGCCAACGTGCACATCATATATGTTAGCTAATGTGTCAACAGTCCTGCTATTTTTATACCTATGTCTCCTGTCTCTTTCAAGGCAGATTATTTTAAGAGGAAAAAAATAGACTTATTACATCTAAAGTGGTGTGTGTGTGTGTGTGTGTTTAGCAAAGATTGTTTCATGAATCTCAGAGTAAGTCTGTTTTATTCAATCTGATTACAATAGTTAGGGATCCTGATTTGTATTTTTCCAGAGATGCTGCTGAAAAGTGAAGCATTGGTTATCACTTTTGTTATTTCTGGGTATAAATAGGGGTGTGGGAGTATCAGACTGTGCCCATCTGGAATTCTGGGCTCTGTTGCAAAAACTACAGCAATGATGAAGCGAGCTTCCCAGGACAGATAGGGTGTGACTCCATCCAAGGCATTCTGGAACCAAAATAAGTGTTGGCTTCTTTGAGAAAAAAAAAAAATCTATGTTCTCTTTTTTGGTTTGTTTTATTTTGTTAATCCTGACCCAAGGATATGTTTCATTGATTTTTAGAGAGAATGGAAGGGAGGGAGAGAGACAGAGAGAGAGTAAAACATTGATGTGAGAGAGACACATTGATTAGGATGCCTTCTGCATGCACCTGGCCAGGGTTGGAGATCAAATCTGCAAGCAAATTATGTGCCCTTGACCGGAATGGAGCCCAAGACCCTTCAGTCCATGGGCCATCACTTCATCCATTGAGAAGACCAGCCAGGGCTACGTTCTCTTTTACTGATATTTATGTAGCAGACATTGGGCTAGGATGTGAGTACACAGTTGTCAACAGAACCCAGTCTGATCCACATCCTAGACAAGTTTATGATTTTCTTTTCCTTTTTAAAAAATATTTTTTATTGATTTTTAAAGAGAGAATAAGAGCTGGGGATAGGGAGATGGAAACATTAATGAGAGAGAATCATTGATCAGCTGCCTCCTGCACTCCCTTTTCTGGGGACCAAGCTCACAACCCAGGCATGTGCCCTGACTGGGAATTGAACCGGTGACATCTTGGTTCATGGGTCTGCACTCAACCACAGAGCCACGCCAGCTGGACTAGAGAAGTTTATAAGTGAATGGGTAATGGTCTCATGGGTAAAGTGACTGCCAAAGTGCTATGGAGCAGATGACATCACCAAGACAGTGTAGCAGGTGAGCAAGGACAGCTCATGGGGACATCTAATGTTCTTCACAGACACCCATTTCCCATGGCTTTCTGACCCAGAGGTAGCTTACACTGGAGTCTGCAAACCGCAAAGAGGAAGTGAAAGAAAACTCAGAACCAGTAACTAGCAAAGAATTCCAGGTACTGAAGACCCCTCTGCACAATACAGATCTGTCATTTATTTGTGTATCTTTCAGAAGATACAATCCCTTCTCCTTTTTCTTTTTTTTCCCTTCTGCTTAGATTATCTGGGCTATACTAATTTCAGAGATGTTTTGTGGACTGGAGGAAATTTATAAAAATGTTTTTCTGCCAAAACTGGGATAGAGTATTGGCTTTCGGACTGAGGGGTCCCAGGTTAGATTCCAGTCATAGTTGTGGGCACATCCCCAGTGGGGGGCGTGCAGGAGGCGGCTGATCGATGTCTCTCTCCCATCGATGTTTCTAACTCTCTATCCCTCTCCCTTCCTCTCTGTAAAAAATCAATTATATATATATATATATATATATATATATATATATATTTTTATGTTTTTCTAGCAAGATGCCATCTGATTGTCTCAGTAGATTTGAATGCTCTGCTGGGTGATGTCTGCCTGTTTTCACGAGCTCCCCTCCCCGTGGACTGTCAGACCTGGGAGCTGGGGCACCGTGGCTCTGGCTAGGGAGACAGGATGAACTGGAGGTAGCAGCTTATCAGTAGGAGAGCCAAAAATAGCACGCCAGCTTCTGGGTTCAACGTCTGGGCACTAGAATATCCCGAACATTCCACACACAAGGGCCCAGGAATGTTGTCCAGCCCCTCGTTTCTGTGAATTGGACACCGGGAACCCTGGGAGGATTAAGCTGTGATTTGGTGAATTTCGGATTCCCTCCGAAGGCCTCAGCGTGTCTAAAAATATCTCTCTTTTGTCTCTTGACACTTGGAGGAAATCTACTTCCCGATCCCCTCAGAAAGCGGGCTGAAATGAATGTAGGCCCCGAACGCCTCTATTAAATATTTGCCCTAAAAGCAATGAGACCAGGGCAGCCAGGCCTGTGTGAAATACTCATTGTTTCCGGAGAAAAAAATGTTCAGGTTTTGCAGCCAGGAGAAAAGCAATAAAGGAGGATAATATTTAAGTTGATAAAAGATGCAAACATGGCTTTATTGGGTTTCTAAATTCAAATTAAAAGAATAAATATTTCATCAGGGATACTAATTAAAGATTGGTCAAAGATTTGTCTGTGTCTCATACGGCAAATACGAAGCAGAGCTGATTAAGAGAAGTAACATTTGTGGGAGTGCTCAGCTATAGACAGGAATGATTACCGGCAAGTCCATTGCGCCGAGTGATCATTATTTGATTATAACTTGATTTTCAGATGACATTCGCACTTCTTGATTAGTAGTTCTTCCCATGGAGTACAGTTTTGATCTGGGGCGGGGGGAAATGATTCTTTGGATGGTTAATTATGGCAACTTTCTTATTAGTGGTTTTGTGTGGTTCCCGGTGCTTCTAGTGGTTTCCTTTGGTGCCAGCCTTGGTTTAAAAAGTCAAAAAAAGTGCCGAAACCGGTTTGGCTCAGTGGATAGAGCATCGGCCTGCAGACTGAAAGGTCCCGGGTTCGATTCCGGTCAAGGGCATGTATCCTGGTTGCGGGCATATCCCCAGTAGGGGGCGTGTAGGAGGAGGCTGATCGATGTCTCTCTCATCGATGTTTCTAACTCTCTATCCCTCTCCTTTCCTCTCCGTAAAAAATCAATAAAAATATTTTTTTTTATAAAAGTGATTGAGTCCTGGCCAGT
>PVJN01032936.1:0-23781 GCA_004026805.1 Lasiurus borealis | reverse complement strand
AAAATCCATTTCTATAAAGAGCTAGGGGAGGAATACTGTCTTATTAAGCTGGAGCTGGAATCATAGTATCTGAAGTTGTGAGAACCTAACGAGTCATCGAATCCTTTGCAAGCATCTACTTTACAGCTCGCCTGGCAATTGACACTCTCATTCTGCCTAAAATTCTGATGGTGACAGGGAAGCCAGCAGCTTATTTCAGAGGCTAAAGACCTCTGGTTGACAGGAGTCACTTCCCAAAAGTGGTCTGACTATTGTGACCTTGAACAAGCCATCCAATCTCTCTGGGTCTCGGGGTCTTTGTTTTAAAAACTGAACCTCCCTTTTGTTGAAAGAATCAGAGTTAAAGGAGAAGAATGTCATTTAGAGGATCACCTATCTCATTCCTTCCAAATGACTGGTCCAGAGGGTCACAGACACCTAACTGGCCTCTGAGGCAGCCACTCCATCAGCACAGCTGCACGCTCGTCTGTAATTCTCCAGGCTGAGATGCAAGTCATTCCCATAAGGATGGGAAGCTCATTTAGAGTCAAACTTCTTGTCTCAGAAAGACCAGAAGCTGTCTTCAATCCCTTTGTATTTCTCTCAATTCCTTTTACTCTTTCCTTTTTGCCTTCACTTCCCTGGAACCTTTGTTATACACCTTTCATTCCTGACAAGAAGCAGATGCAATAATGCGATGGAAAGTTCCATTGTGGTTGTCAGCCACTAACACAATCTGTCAACAGCTGGCCTACTCCAGCACTGCCCTGATCATCCTCATTCTGACACCGACGAGCTAGGATTTTGTCCTCAGCTCCACAACATATGGACCATCTAGCACTGTGCCAGCACAAAGAAAAATCGATTGTTAGTCTTTTGCCTACATAAAGTTTGTATGTTAGAGAACTCCAGCCTTCTTGATACACTATTGCTTAAAATATTGCTCAAGTCCCCTGGAACCATTTTGAGATTAAGAAAAGTATAAATGCAAGTAAGAATATTATCTTTACAAATCAGTTACATCTTCTAGCTAAGTGTTCATACAGACATGTTTTTTTCCTAAACGGATTGGAAATCTGAGCTGAGAGCACCCTGGGTAGCCACACTGATATTTAGACTGTAACACGGATCAGTTCACCTGTTACCTGGGAACCTCGGTTTACCACGGAGAAGAGATCCTGGTTCTTATGAAAGCCTTAGGTACAGTTAGTGAACTCGGTGGAAGAAAGGAATGCAGCAATGCACTTGGTTAGTCCACTGAAAACCCCTTAAATGTTCAACACTGCACAGAAGCCGGTGGAGCACAGCATACCATTTTCCCAAGATTACTTTGTGCTCTCCCTCCCAATATAGGCGAAGTCAACACAAAGCAGAAGATACTTCCTTAAAAAGATCATTATACTGAGCTATGATGATGCTAGATACTAGAGTTGCCTTTATTTTTATTATGTCTTATGTAAGCAGCTTAGAAAAAAAGCAATATAGGTTTTTAAGGGTTAACAATTCCTACAGATTCTATTATACAATACAGGATGATAAGATTTTTCACTTTAGGTTCATTGTTTATTTTATCCAAGTAAAAGATTTTCTGAAGATGCACTTAAGAGATAAAGTAAACTCTTTTTCTTTTCTATATAAGGAAGTATCGGTGAGGAACACAAAAATCTATACTATACAACCTCTGTCCTCCACTCATGTAGAATCTGCTAGGGAGTTAAGATATGTTCATAATAATATTTAACAAACCTATGTGCTTTCTATAGATTATCTAATTTAGACTTCCCAATAACACCACTAGGGTGGTACTATTACCTCCACTTTCCAGAGGTGGACCCTGAGGCCCAAAGAAGTTGAGAACAGTGGTACCTCGAGATATGAGTTTAATTCATTCCGTAACCTTAAGACATGGGAAACTATGAGATGCTCGAGTGGAGGTAAACTGGTGGGTCGTGTGCAGCTAGCCGATCTGCACGACTACTCCTATCTCAAATGTTGCTCGTATTTCAAAGCAAAAATCGCCTGCTCGATGGCTCGTATCTCAAAAATCTCGTATGTTAGGGCACTCGTATCTCGAGGTACCACTGTAATCATATATAATAAAGAGTTAATATGCTAATTAGGTCAGAAGGCTGAATGACAACTAGTAGGTGGAGGGGGGGGGGGCTGCAAGGCAGCCGGGGCCACGAGGGCCTACTCTTACATGAATTTCATGCATCAGGCCTCTAGTTAAAAGAGTGTTTGAGCTCATCCATGGCACTGCCAGGATTGAATATAAGCAGCCTGGCATTCAAACCATGATATAAAAATTGCCTTATGTAAAGAGGTCACATGTAAACAGAATTATCAGAAGATTTCATGTAGGAGGTTAGAGGGCAGCAGGGGCATTTTGAGCCTAAAAGTAGGGAGAGAAATTCCCTCAAAGGTGAGAGAGGGGAAAAGAGCACCAAACCCCAAATTGAAAACTCAGTTCACAGAAGGCAGGTACAAATAGTAGCAATAAGGCCTTTTCTGCTTCGATAAGCTTAATTTAGGAAGTCAGAAAGTGAGCATGGAGGTGGTGGAAACAGCTATGCCAACCTTGTGGGCAGGCTAACCACTTCCAACCTATGGTTAGAAGGGGAATTTCTGCCCCACTATTTTTCAACTATATATGTGGTATAATTCACATATCACTAAGCTTTGGTAGGGGCCTCCTTAACTCCTTTGCATCTACTTGAATCCCATCCCAACTCTAACCTCCTGTAAGACTGTAGGTTGAGAATGTGAGCTTGGACTGCCAGGGTTCAAATCCTGACTCTACCACTTCCTGTCAATGTGACCTTGCTCACTATTACTCTGTCTCACTCCAATCAGTAAAATGAGGACAAAAGTCCTGAAGAGATAGAAAGATTAAATAAAATGATGACACAAAGTGCATTGCACAGTGCTGGCAAAATCGTACACTCACAATAAATGTGGTTTCAAAAAGCTACATAGGGTTATTCTTATTGACTTGGATTGGGGGTTGGGGACTTTGAAGAAGGGAGCACAAAGGCACAGGGAGACTCCAGCACATTTTCATTTGATAAGGAATTTTAAAAAACACTTCACTATTCGTCTACCAGCTCCATAGTGCCTATTATACTATTCCTCCAAGAGAACTCGGATTAGAACCACTCTTGAAATCAGTGCCAGTTGAACCCAGCATAGAACCGATCTGCTAACAAAGTACCGACCAAAATAAGTACTGCCTGCCAGGCTTGGCAAGACTGATACTGTACTTGAAAAGTAAACCTGGCACTTTCTGAAAAGATAGTGAAGAATACAATAGAGTACTAAATGGCATGGAAACAAGCAAGAGACCTGGGGAACTGGTGCTCAGCGGCTCTTCCTCCACAGCCATGGCTCATGCCTGGTGCTTCAGGACCCTACCCAAGGGGCACCTACTCCAAGTCCGCCTCCCTCTGTAAAACATCGCTAACCGTCACCACTCCCCCACAATGGCATTTTCTCTTCCATTATTATGTTATTTTTCTACATAAAACCTATCACCACTTGACATAAAAGATATTTGGTACTGACTGTCCTATAGGAACAGAGTGCTAACTCTATGAAAAGGAAGTTCTGTCCGTTCGGGTCCACCCCCAGAGTTCACAATGGAGCCTCCCACACAGTTCACTTGAGAGCCTAGAACAGGTTACAGTGACAAAGCCTAAGAATATTTAGAAAAGTTCTAAATTATAACAAGGGTGAGAAATGGCGTGCTTAGAAAAAAAACAACACTTAAAAATATTGTCAGTTACAGCAATAATTACTTTTCAAAAGTTTACAAAAATCTAAGCAAATTGAAAGTATTCTAAATCATATAGGACCAAGAAATTGGAAGATAGTAACTCTTGAAATCAACAAAACTGACAGGTTGGGGAGTGGGGAGTAAGAGATCAACTAAAGGACTTGTATGCATGCACATAAGCATAACCAATAGACACAGACACTGGGGGTGGGGGAGGACAAGGTTGAGGGCAGAGTTAGAGGGTGGGGGTGGACAGAAAGAGGTCAATGGGGGAAAAGGAGATATGTAATACTATATGTAATGACTAAAAAAAAATAAAGTTAATGCAATTCTATAAATAGGTAAATAAAACTGACAGAAGAACATGCAAGGTAAGTTTCTGAGAATACATATTTTAGAATTTTTATTTCACTTATTACATCTGCAAACATTTTCCTCTCCCTTAAAATGTACACAAAGTTACCACTAGAAATATGTTAAATAAAAGTCAACATTTCAATTCCTTAATATACTTATCATAAGTATATGGTATTTCATTATTATCGCTGCTTTTAAGATAAGTAAATAATGAGAATTACGAAGTATAAAGAGTATCTCCCCATTCCCCGTTTTTCTACATAGATAAGCTTTAACAGCTGCAATTTTCTCAAAAGAAAAATGATTTTCTTCAAATACTAGTAGGAAGATCCAGAGAGTACATTATATAAAATAGGCTATGGAAAATTTTTTAAATTGCAGTGTGGGTGTTTAAGGTGGCAAGTTGGCAGGTATTTAACCATACTTTATACCATAGAGAAAATGAGATAGAAAGAACTATTTACAATAGCTGTGTATGCCTTTATCTTTAAACTGTAGCATATTCAAATGAAGAAAGGCATTCACCCATAACTGAGGAACTTGGTTTAATCCTTATCATGCCCATAATTTATACAATTGAATGCATTAGTCATTATAATATACTTTGATTTAAGGGATTAAAAAATAAAACACCTGCATAAAGAAACGATAATTTGGGGGGGCCTAACAACCTGAGTTGTTGCTGTTGTTGTTTTTAGTTTGTTTTTTGAGGCAGAAGCTGTAAAGATTTTGCTCTTAGGTGAGTACTTTTAATATAAGACTCTTGCATAAACTGCCACCTTTTTCTGTAGAAATGAAATCTATAATATCGATACAAACAACCCTTTGCCATTTTTCTGAAGCCATAACCCCACCAGAAATATTTTCTGCTTCTTAGGCAGAAATTCATCCAAAATAACCCTTGTACCCATGCACATTCTTAACTGTAAAACTCCACCATCAGAAGAGCAGTGTCTATCCAGAAATCACCCCCTGTGACTTTCTACCACATCTTCTTGTTCTTGGCCCCAAATTACCTATGACCTGGCCTCACCCATGCTTCCTCCTCCTCCCCCTCCTCCTCCTCCTCCTCATCTATCTATCTATTCAATTTCAGTGGATAATGCAAAAGATGAAGGAAAAAAACACTCATTCGGTTCCTACTTGTTAAAAAGACTGATCCAAACATCACAATGAACAAATGAATCCAGATCCTGCATGGATATCCTAAGTCAGAGACTTGCAACGGAAGATTAAAACAAAAAATAAACATAAAAATCAGACACATACTTGCAGCACATTATTGAAGGGGTGTCTATACTCCTTCAGGACTCTATTGTGTCCTCTCTCCGTACTCCCACACCCAACAACTTCAGTAAAGTTGGTAGCCCCGCACCTCACCATCACCCTGCTCAGTCCCTGGTCTCCAGGAGCTGGCCTCCAACATTACAGTATCTCAAGGCTTATAAACAAACCATTTTTAACTTAGAGAAGTAAAACTTCGACCAGTTCTGTTTTATTATTGTTGTTTAAAATTCCCCACCCATCAGCTAGGCTTATATTCCTTTAACTAAATGGACAAAGAGGCCAACAGCCTCTGTTCCAAAGATGTAAGATGACAGAAAGATATATGTGAAGTACACTCAAGTGCTCAGGTTACCATCTCGGATGTAATCTGCCCAATTTGAAGTCAAATATATACAAGAGAAATCCCATTTTATCAAATAAAATGAGTACATTAAAGAGCTCTGAATATCTGCAATTATGTAAGCCTAATTATAGTTTCCTTTTATTATTTCCATATTACAAAGTAGTTCTACAATTGAGCCAATGATTCTATTCCTTCTGGCAAAATTCAATATAACAATTCAACATAAAACAATAGATAAAATTTTTTCCTAGCCCTCCACCACCCAACAAGTTCCCTCAAGCAGCGTGTAATCATCAATCTCCTAGATACTGGAGACTGATGAAGATAGTTAGTGCTGTCCTAATTCAGTATCCATGAAAAGCCATACACAATATTTTATTTCAGTTCTACGCCTTCGAGAAGTATGTTATGAAAGCCATTTTACAAATGAGGGCTTGAGGGTGAAACAGGTTACCTGGTGTTTATCAAAAACTAAGAGCCAAGAAGTCGGAGGTGTAACACTGGGATCCATGTCCACTTGTCTTTGATATCATTACATTTACCATAAGGGCCCTGGCCAGGTGGTTCTATTGGTTGGAGCATGGTCCCGTACAACAAAGGTTGCGGGCTCAGTTCCCAGGTAGGGTACATAACTAGGTTGTACGTTTGATCCCCAGTCAGGAAGTGTAGGGGAAACAATCAATTGAAGTTTCTCACATTGACGTTCCTCTCTCTCACTCCCCCCTCCCCTCTAAAATAAATAAAAACATATCCTTGGGTGAGGATTAAGAAAAAGTTTACCATGAGGTCCTTGGAGGGAGAGATCCCAAATGTCTGATGCATTGCAGCAGAATGAGGTCTAACATTCTGAGGTCTGAGATTACTGAATATTTCAGGTAATCATGAAATGACCGAGACAAGCACTTGGGAATTACTGCTTTACGATGCCGTAGGTATATGAAAGTTAGCCACGGGAACAAATGAGCAAATGAGCAGTGCTTTCCTCTGACAGAAGAATTCAGATGAGTTCTATGAAACATTTTTTTCATTCCATACAGCAATTCATATAAATAAACTACGTACTGCCTTCCTGCTTTGCACCATGATATCAACAAAGCTAGTAAAACTTCACTGTTCATTTCAGTTTCATAAAACCTCAGGAATGGTTTTCACTGTACTTCAGCCACTTCTGCAAAATTTGGATGGCAACAAAAATTAGTTCCTGGAACCTAAACAAAAAAATATACGTTCACATTTTGGAACCTGTTTGATGAGATAATGACATGGTAAACACTGCCCTCACTCCCCTAATTATATAAAACAATCTGTTTTCTTACCTGGAAAAGTACACTTCTCTACTAGATGAATGTTAAAGTTCCAAGGAACAATAAACTTTTATATATCTATAAATATTTCATTTCATTGATACAGCATTCAGGTTCTTGGATTAATACTGGTTTTAATTATTAGTCAGCACTTAAAACATCAGCCTTGTTTTATTGCCTGGCAACTAAGGCTTGAAACCCAGAATCTCATCAAAATCATAAAAATCATAAAAAATGTTTCTATTTGGCTACTTCCAAAGTAATATTCATTCAGAAACTATCTTTTGCATAATTATTCTTAAATAGCTAGAGTATAAGTGAAATATCTGTGAGTGTTACTTTATAAAACTTTGTGTTTCTATTTATACTAAAAATACCCTTTTCTCTTTCTGGCATTATTCTTTTGGGAACCAACTTCAAGGTCAAATCCAAATGATTATAATTTTTAATGTATCCCAAAGTGAAACAGCAGTCCCTGTCTTTAATTACATGTTACTGAATTTTTACAAATTGTTCTAGGAATTTCTGCCAAGTTTCTATAATTTAGAGCAACTACATCATGAGAGGAGAGTTCACAATTTAGTATGTATTATTTTTCTGTAGTTCTAGGTTACGTTTCCATTTTAATGATAGTTAGAGAAACAGAAAAGCAAAAATGGACTGCCTACCCTAGGACATAATCTATGGGTCTTGGCCTCAAGCAACACTCCTCTCACTTCTATTTTCACTCTAACTTGCATTATATAGTCCATCTAGGCAAGATTCATTACAATTAAATTCTAGAAATACTGATATTAAGGAGAGGTACAGGTGAGGAGAAGAAATGAGATACTAGAGGTCCATGTGCCTGATTTAGCCCCTCTGTGTGTATCACAGGTCCCAACAATGCACGATTCCTAGGCACATATAAATGCTCAATATTCCCTAATAAGAGAATATCCAACACAGGGCAGAGGACTGTACTGACAGTCAGGTAGTATAGGGGTTTCCCAGTAAACAACAGTAAGGAATGGATGAAAAGCAACCACGTGAGGTTAAATGCAGTTATGGCTTAATCATAGTTGAGTGACGGGTGAATTTCTGAGATTAATTCCTCAAGTTAATTCTGAGGCAGAGCCTAGGCAAGCCACTGAGTTGAAAGTTCAAGTAGCTCAGGATCAGAGGAATATCTCTAGCTTTAAACTAGAGGAAGGAAATTATAATAAACTCATAATATGTGTGGTTATAATTTAAATTTTCAGGAAGTTTAGGTCCCAAGATTGCATATCTATACACAATTTAAACAGCAGGCTAATAAAGCCCCATTGACTGCTGTGGATATAGTGGTTCGAAGGCTACTTCCCAGATCCACTAAGAAGAAATAATTTTGCAAAGGAAGTGGGCTACAACAAAGGAAGGTGGGGGAGGCACAAGTGTCCAAGTGGCAGTGGCGGCCAGATGAAGATCATTCTCAAATACCATAACCCTCTTTTTGTTGTTGTTATCACACTAGGTCTTGCTGTGACCTTGGGCCATCTAACACGGCTTGCAACTTTGATCTCTGCCCATAGTATTTCTTGAGCCACCTTCTTTTCTCTCCATCCTCTCGGAAGAGTAAGGCCCCATCCACAGATCTTTTACTGTTTCCTTCCTTTCAGCATCTTTCCTATGAATTTAGCCCATGTACTTCCGCACATTAAGTGCATCCATCATCTGACCACACCCTATAAGGGAACTGCTGTAATTTTTCTTTGCTGTGGAACACGATCCACTATTAAGACTCTTGCACTTAGTTTATAAAAAACATACAAAAAACAAAAGTTGCTAAGGGAAACTCAGGTGAGAATCTGTTACTTAACTCTAAAGGTTCTAAACAAAAAAAGGCCACGCCCACTTCCATAAAAAATCTTCTTAAAACTGGGGAAGGAGAGTGTAATTGCATAATAAATGTTAAGGCCAGAAAGCTTCCTGTGAGTATCCTATTCTCCCACTGGTCATACAGGAGAGGATGAGAGGATGTTAGAGAGAAGAAGCATGACTCGGGGTCCTGGTGAAACCCTACTAACCATCGCTCCCAATTCTGGGGAGCCTGAAATAATGTGAGCTTGAACTGGGGATGTGAACATATATACAGAACTGAGATATTATGGTGCATTTCCTAAAAGACCCAGGAGACTGGGCATAAGGAAGAGAAACAAGAGCACCAAGCCCACCCCCAGAGGACCCTCAGAATCCCCAGGCTTTCTCATCTGCCTACCCTTTTGCAACACAGTGTTAAGGCAATTCTGGGATGGTTGCAGGTCCTCAGAAGCCCTCAAATTAGGAACTCTACCAATAAAATGGATGCTTCTTGACCTCTACATCCTAGAATACAAATTGGGAAGGACTAAAAAAACATAGGTACTGGCACTATGCAGGCACAGCAAATCTCAGATGTGTGTTAAATTTATGTCTCTTGAAAAATATTCTGCGGTTTGAATGTAATGCTGAAACATGGTATGCAGTATCCTCAGCTTGCAAGCTCCGGATGTATATGAACTCTGA
The DNA here is from genome assembly GCA_004026805.1 of Lasiurus borealis. NCBI lineage: Eukaryota > Metazoa > Chordata > Mammalia > Chiroptera > Vespertilionidae > Lasiurus > Lasiurus borealis. The sequence goes on along the minus strand of PVJN01032936.1, from coordinate 14,216 downwards.
GAAGGCCTACAGAAAAATATGTTCATCTTAGCTAAACCTAACATTCCTCAAGATTATTTGGCATGGAACCCATCTCACTCCCAAACACATTCATTTAAAAAGTCATCGAATGCCTGCTATGTGCCAGATACTATCATGGTGACTAAGGGTCTTCAAGAAACTTACACTTTTAATATTTATTTTCAAAGAGAACTGTTTGAGGCAACCAGTTAGTTCATTGGAGCATTTAAACTGATGGATCTCTTCAACCCACTAAATTCCCTGTAAATCCCAGGGATTTAGACCTTTATGGGACAAAAGTAGTGGTTACTCCTCACAAAACATTTCTGCTCTGGCCCTAGCCAGTTTGGCTCAGTGGATAGAGTGTTGCCTGCAGACCAAAGGGTCCTGGGTTCAATTCCAGTCAAGGGCATGCCATCTTGGTTGTAGGCTCTTTCCCAGACCAGGCCCTGGTCAGAGTTTGTGCAGTAGGCAACCAATGTATTTCTCTCACATCAATGTTTCTCTTTATCTTTCCCTCTCTGTCTAAAAAACAATCAATGGAAAAATATCCTTGGGTGAGGATTAACAAGAAAATAAAACAAAAAACATTTCTGCTCTGGAAAAGAATAGTCAGACACAGCCTCCGTGGACCCACTATGGCAATTAAAAGCTTTGTACCAGATGCCAAAAGGCAGTTGTGCCGTTTGCATTTGTACCATATCTATGCAGTGCCTGTGTTTTTGAGTCAACAGTGAATGCCAAGGACTCTCTCCAGCCTCCAAAATTCTGATAAGAATGACCAAGGTCAAAATGGTTTTAGATTCCCTTCATTAAATGATGACCTTATTATGCAAACCTGCTTTATATGCCAAGTTCAGATGTGGGGGACTTCTGGTTTGATAATGAGAGCTAATATTATTTACAAATGTGTGAATGACAAAAAAGTACCTTCCTAACTGAAGCTAATGTGATGAAACAGAATACCTTACAGAGACACAACTAGCTCATGGTCTGAACATAAAACTGCCATCAGGGGCATTTTGTTACACCATCCCTTTAATTTCCTTAAAAAAAAAAAGTTATGTACTTTAATTTCTTGCCAGTAAAATAGAGAAATAAAAACCTTAATTTGTCTGCCTAATATAGTATATTTGAAATTTATAAATAAACAAAACATCAAGAAGAAAATCAATCACTAGTTATAAAACTGGATATAAAGAAAAATCAAGAGATTTAGGCCATTTGCAATGGCATACAAAGGAAACAAAATGATTTGCTGGCTGCAACATTGTTATCAATACCAAGAAAAGATCCCAAAGAAAGGAAAGGGGGTGTTAATTGTGTTTTCAAATAAAACAGCCTGCTGAGCCTCCCTAGACAAAATAAACAGAATCTTTAAAAGTAGAATTAATTTTCCTTGGATTTCATAACACTTTGTTTCTTACCTTGTCTTTTCACATTCAAGTGGCATATCATTTTAAAGAACTGCCATGGTAAACAGACTCTAATTATTTTATTGCATAGTCTTTCATAAGGTAAAAGAAACGTGCAGAGTAGAGGAAGTATGCAACCCATATTGTTGGCATCTTAGCACTTATGGATCATTACAAGCACTCACAGAAAAGCAATGCTGGGCTTTAAAGCTGAACTGTATATTATCTCTTTCTCGGAGCCCTGGGGCTATCACTGCAAAGCACAGTGGTCCATTCTCAGCTCTGAATAGAGAAAAGGAAGAGGTCATTAAATTATAATTTCCATGCACAATTGGTACAAGTATTTCCTACCAACAGGATTAATATGAAAGCAAGATCCCAGAATAAAGCTGCTCAGCAGAGAGGATGGCAGTTTAGTGTCTTGTAAATTTGATTTCACTGAAAGCCCTGACACATCGTAATAGTGAAATCCTATTTACTGTAGCAAGAAGGATGGATAATGCTATTTAATACCTGGTGTACTGTGTGCCATCATCTCACAGCTTTGTACTCCATGTTCTCATCTTACCTTAAGGTTAATACTTCTTGACAGCCTACATGGTCAAGAGAGCCCCAAATTAAGTGCTGATCCCGGGATTTGCAAATCTTTCTTCTAAAGTTCGGCACAGAAAAACTGGCTCCGGTTAAAGGGATCATTTTAACAGGATGCCCTTTCAACAGCTTATCTGGGATGGGGGAGGGCCTCAGATCCCTAAAGCCAGATTAAAAAAAAACAAACAACAAAAACATTTCAAGGTTACCCAAACCACATTCTCCATTAGAAAATTCAGAGAGGTTAACAGAAAGCCAATGCATTTGGAGGACTTGTTGAATAATGAATTAAGGATAAGACCCCCATTTCCAATATACTGTATTGATTCTTCCCCCTCAGAGAATGAAATTTTTTTAAAGTGCATCTTGCTTGTTACTTTTGGAATACATGCAATAATAAACTTCCTTAGGGAAGCAGGTAAGAGTATAAAAGGGTTCAGACTTTGAACCTAAGTTATAAATAACTGTGTCAATTACATTAACAAAAGATACGGTGATACTGGGCATCATTCACTTCTCTACCTAACAATTAACATCCCAGTGCATTTATTTGAACTACCATTATTTGTTACTGATTTAAAAAAATTGAGAGCAACTAACGGTATATGCCACCATTTTATTGGCATTTCTGTCATTTGTAATGTTATTAAAATTAAATGTGACATTGGCTTCTACAGTCTTCAATGTGCTAACTCCCGGAGCAGAGAACCTTGTCTGCTTAACTCTTGGTAACTACAGAAACTACAGAAAATCTGCCTTGATTTCAAGATGAATGAGGAAGCCAGCACAAAATTTGCAAATGTCATAAAATAATACATTTCTCTAGGTTGACAAATGCAAACTAGCATGACCAACCAAGGCATGGCTACCTGAACGTGATGCTTTTAACTATTGCTCTAAATTTGCTATTACATTGCATGACCAAACACACAATAATTTAGTGTATATTAGCTACCCACACAATCTAGAACCATGACAAATGTTTAGGAAGCAAATAGGGGGGAAAATATTTAAGGAGTTTTTAATCCCATACATTGAGTTTAAGTTATCTCTCTACCCCAAATAGGATTGTTTATGTTTTAATATCTCAGATGTCAGTGGTCTGTGATTGTGTCCTTATTAATCCCTTGAAAAGGCTGACCCAGCTTCACTCACTGATATATTTTTACAATGACAAGACTTCATTTGGTAGTAGAAATGCATAATAATTTCTTCCCATAAGCAGCACATGGAGCTGACAATAATCTCTTCTGTTGTCATTTCTCTTTATTATCATCGTTGGTGTTATTATTCCCCCAAGCACTGCACAGAGGAATATAGAAATGAAGGTACTAATTGATAAGGAAGAAGTCAAGCAATCAAAAAAGCCAATTAATCATACAGAGGAGCCTGACACTTTGTGATGCAATAGAAGTTATGCCTTCTACATAAGTAAGAGGCTTTCAAAAATTGCTCACTTGATGTAAGCATGACCTTAGAATTTAATTAGCCACTCTCTCCACAGGTGACAAACTAGTAAAGTACATTTCTTCTTAATGATAATTTATTTTTCACTATCCTCTTTGCATTGCTCTCTTTGCCCAGCTTGTACACTTCCCTCTCCTTCTTAATTGTATGGGATTGACTGCAGCGTGTATGCAAATTGCTGCTGAAATCTACAGAAGCCTGTAAACTGCAAGCAATACATATCCCATACTCTGTTGATCTGAATACTGTAACTATATCTGACTAAGCTCTCTGATCTCCCTCAGCTCCTCAAACCACTAGAGCTTTTAAAGCTCTCTTCACACTGTGCCAAACCCCACCATTCTTATGAACGCCAAGAGCAAAGTGGATGCAGTAGAGCAAATCAATTCAAGTTCATAATTGAGAAGTTAGGCATGCAAGACACACTAATCATCAAAGAATTTGTGTCTCCAAGATGTCTGCGGAGAAAGGAGTCCTTCATCCTGAAGCTCCCTGGGGAATCTGGATTCTTCTATGCACTTTCTTCCCATAGGACTAACAGACTACAGGAAAACACATTCTCTTGAAGAACATGTAGGCAATCCAGACTCTAATGAAATAACCATCAAAATAATTTATCAGAAGTAACAGAAAGTTTTCTCTCTTTCTAGGGGAGGGAGGGGATGACTGTCCTGTAGCAACATTACGAATGAATGAATGAATGAATGAATGAACAAACAAACGAACAAATGAACGCCTCAGAAATATTTTTAACTATTCAAATAACTATAAATGTCTTACTTCAAAGTAAAGGAAGTACAACTAGGTATTAAAACAGTCCTTGGGAGTATCATTTGGTACTTGCTAGGTAATAAGGACTTATTTACTCCCTTTTGGTCAAATTTTCCCAAGAAGTGCCAAATCCTGGGGAGAAAATTATGCATTTTGAATGCTTAACACTTTCAGGTTATGAGGTAGCATTAATCAAATTATAACATCAGGACATAAGAAGTTGTACTTCAAGCCAGAAAGAGCTAACCTACCACCCAAAGAACTAATAAAACAATCAGCAGGACTTAGCTTCTTAAGTGAAGAACTGGCAAATATTAAAGACAGGACTGGATAATGGCTAGAAGCTCAGGTGTAAAAGCTGGCCGAAGTCCAGATCATGCTTTGGCTGTACATTCTTGGGCTAATTATTTGAAACCCTGGGATCTTCATTAAACAAGAGGGTTAGCAGTGGCATAGCACTGTTTGTGGGGATAAAATGACAATCTATTCCAAGTGCCTAGCACAAACACAAATGCTCAATGAATGTTACTGTAAGCTACTAGAATGCTGCTGCTGCTGCTATAAATAGCCAGATTTTCTCATGGATTTAAATTGTTCACTTAAATCATCAGTGAAGGAGATACTAAGCATTTTGTTATATTTAAAAACTGTACACTAACTGCTCAGACATAACGTTATGGGATAAGCCTAGAAACCTAGAATTCATTCACTGTGCTCTTGGAATGTGTAAACTGTGGAAAATACAGAAATAAGAAAATGAAATGACCTTTGCTCTCAAGGAGTTGACAAGATAAACACAGATAACTAATTTCAGTTGTCATAAAATATGGCATCAGAGAGACAGGTCTATAGAGAACTCCCTGAGGGACATGGGAATTTAAAAGACTTCTCTTTGAAAGATTCCTCTCATCAGCTCACCAACGGGAACGAACACTGGAATCTCTCCATTAGGTCACACCCCACCCCCACTCCATTCTCTAATGTTCTTAAAAGATCAAAATTTACTTCACATCTATGACAATGTTACTAAATAACTCTGGCAACATTTACAATGAAATAAGGACCTGAAAAACTTTCAAAAGGCTTTGACCTTTTTTCTCAGTAGAGAATATTGGAACACTGGTTCTCGGAGGTGTGAAATTGGTGTCCAGTTAAATTATACTTATTATTCTTCACCAGTTAGTGAAAGAGAAAATTATCTCAGACACCTGGTGAACTAGCCAGTATAAATACCTGGGAGGGGGAGGCTCCATTCACATAAGGGAATATCTAATTGATAAAGAGTTTACTGAAACAGATCCAACAGCCAAACCATGAATTGAATGTGCTTCTCATGCTCAGTGGACCTGAGTCACATTCTTAAAAGAATGTCTGCATCAGGTCAATGGAAATTAGTTCAAATCATAAGATTATGAACCATCAAAAAGTGATAATATCTACAGTTACTGGATTTGTTAGTCTAGCTGATGAGCAGATGGCACAGAAATCTTAAAAATCACCCTTAGAATGATTCTGTAAAAGACTCATGTCTCTCTCAATTTAATAATATACCAGGTGGTATCTAGTCGGTGGTTTCATCATCTCATTTGGTTAAAATAAAGAAAATATCCACTTTTAAAGCACAGATAACCTGAATTTCATAGTAAGTTAGACGATTCTGCAAGTTATCAGATTAAAATGTTTTTCTTACATTATGTACTATTCTATTCAGTGTTTTTACACCTTCTAACACAAAGAATGTAGACCCCTAACAGAAATGGTTAGATACTGTATTTTTCACTACCATCACAATGCAAGAAAAACTCTTTGCCTTCAGTCTAGAAAATGCTTCATTACTGGGGAACTATCTGTCTCTCAAATATTCCTAGATGAAATCCCAAATGAACAAATTTCAATGTAGATACTTTAAGAATGGCAGTAACAAACAAAAATATGATTTTAAAGAAATGGGCAGAAGATACCAGGATGCTGAATAATTAATAATAATAATTTTATGATTATTAATATCTTATACACAAAAGAAAGCAAGTGTATATTCTTTAATGGAAGCAGCCTATATATGTTAAGCACTTCCCAGTTTTCAAGGAGATTTTAAACACATCCCCTCATCTGGTCTCACCAATAACTCACAAAAGTGAGCAAGGAACAGAATAGTCTCCTCATTAATTTATACAACCAGAAACCATAGAGATTAGGGAAATTGTCAAATGAGCAGATGACAAAGCCATGCCCCCTGACCCCTAGTCCAGCATCCTTTTAACCACATGCCATTAGATGTGGAATTACTAAGTATTAACTAATAGTACTGTGGTTATTCTGCATCAGGAGTCGTCTTAGCTCACAGGTGCTTCTCAGGTTTCTGTAAAAGTTCCTAAATAAATACTTCCAGACTTATCTTCAAATGGGAAAAATCACTTATATTTTGCCTAAATAAGAAGACACTACTTACAGTGATTTGATATCATCACACTGCTTGTCCTAACCCGAGGCCAAAAGCAAGTTAGCTGCTGAGCAGCCCAGTTTAATCTGCCAGGAATACCTCCTCACAGTTCCTCACATCAGCCTAGAATCATCTGCATCAAGTCAGTACACTTATGAGAAATGGGTGAATATTTTTTAGTTTCTTTTCTTGCCACTAACAGTGATCAATTACAAATTCAAAAGATACAAATGCAAAACTCTAAAATCCACGAATTCAAGTATTAGTAATATTTGATGGCAAATAAAACTATCTCTGGGTGTGGAGAAAGCAGATGCTGAGTAAATCATTTCAAGACCTTCACTCCACCCATTTTATTCCTCTAATGACAGCTAAGCTGGCAGGTAGGGTGCTCTGGAAGGACCAGTAAAACAAGTAACACCACTAAGTGGTTACTCCGTACTGGACACCAGGACAGGTGTGCTCTGAAATCTGGCTCATTCAACAAATTAGTGAAGTAATATCATTATATCCTTGTGTTATAGCTGGGGAAACAGAAAGTTTCAGTAAGGAGTCCAAGAAACAGAGCAGGTAAAAGACGACTAGCTTGGATAGGAACCGGCTTTTAACTATGCTCTAATCCACAGTTCTGCATCCCACAGAGCTGGGTCAATTCCACTTGCCACCCATTTCAGTGGAGCTGTAAGAAAGGCTTTACATGAAACTGAAGATGGTTGCTGAAGGGAAGGCAAGCTGCAAGACAGTGTGTGAGTGAGAGAATGAAAGGAGAGTGTGTGGATGTATGAGGAATGTCTATTTGTGAGTGAGAGACAGCTATATTCCAAGAGAATGTTGGAGACTGCCTGAGTGGGCTCCCCTGACCAGGCAGCCTTCACTGCTGCTGAAATCTCTCCCAGAGTGACTGGCTATGCTGCAGAGACTACACTATCATGAAGGGAAGATTGTTTGTAATCGAAAGCCTAGCCTTACCTTCAACTGGGAAGAATTGGATACCTAACGGGATCCTAAAACCACAACATCCAGGGACTAGCTGCGAAACCCACAAACAGGTCTCAAGCAGCACGAATAGGCAGATTCAGATTAGCTATGAACCTTTGCCCAGAGAAAGGTGAGGTCTGAGATCCAGGCTGGAGGGAGAAATACACACAATGGAATCTAGAGGTATAGAGAAGTCTACACTCACAATATCTACAGCCTTTAGGGTCAGCATAGTCCGCGAATGTTGAATGGGGTCCATAGGGCTGCTGGCAGAAGGGAACTCTAGAAATTAACCCATAGCTGGTTTGGGCACAAAAAGGCAGCCTGAAGTTTTACCAGTATACCGGCTACACTGTGCCAGGGGAAAAAGATGTGAGCAGAATAGCACGCAGTGCTGGGGTGAAAAAGCTGTAAGTTCACATGCTTACTCTGGCTTTTTTATCTCTTTAAATCCTTGCTTTGGATTAGTAAGCCCTGTACATAGGATCACCCAATTAAAAATACTCTCAGAGACTGCAGGGGAAAGTTGTTTTTGTGGAACCTGGGGATCAGAACAGGGAGAAATGATCAGAAAACCAGCTCTGGGGCAGTCTATTCCCTCAAACCAGTATTAAGTACAGCAGGGAAAATAAAATCTAAATACTGGGTAGAAAGGACTTATAGCCCCAGATTTCAATACAGAAACACTGCTATTCAGGGGTTGAATCACAAATCGACTCTTCTGTAAAAATAACTAAAGGCAGGCTGAGAAACAAAGAAATATTGCCTGTTTGAAAACAGGATTGTGGTTTACGACATAGAGGAGTGGTAGAATACAAGGAACTTCAATCCGGTCCTGACTATCTGACAGGAAACAGGCATGACAACCAGAACAGTAGAGGAAGTGAATGATCTTCACTACATTTTTCTTTTTTACTTAAAAAACTGTTTTTCTTTTTTCTCACTTGATTTTACCTTTTTAATTACTATATTTTTATTTTTAACCGGTATTACTACTATTATTTTAATTTTTTAAAGCTTCATTTTATTTTCTCTTTATTTTATTTTAGAATTAATGTTCTACATTCTAATTTCATTTTTCCTTTAGCATCACTTTCCTCTATCTCAAATTTACCTTTATGCCAATGCTCTCTTCCTCACCTTTTCCCTTTTCTTATCCCATTTCTCTTACCCAATTCCTGCTTTAGATTTTCCCTATTCTTTCTTTTTATCTCCTGTTAAAAATTCATCTTACTTATATATCTAATTTCCAATTGCTCATGCCAGGTCCATACAAACTTCTCCTCTTTCTTCACTATCCAATTTTTTTCTCTCTTCCCCCCCTTTTTTTTGTTTATTGTAGTTTTTTATGTTTTCTTTTCTGTTTTATGTTGTTTGGTTTTCCCCTTCCTTTTCTCTGTCCTATTGCTGTTGTTTGTTTGATTGTTCATTAGTTTTTTTCTTTGTTTCTCTCTCTCTTTTTTTTACTTCTATTTTTCCTCTTCTCACTTGCTATTAGTTGTTGTTCATAGTTTGCACTCATCTCTGGGTGTTAGTTATTTGCATTTTTTTTTGGATTAGTTTTGTTCTATTGAGTTTTCTCCCCATGTAAATAGTTTTTACCCTTCTTTTTTATTCTTTTTTTTCTCTCTTACTTTTTTCCTTTCCTCAATATCATTTTTGCTCTCTCTCTCCCCCCTGCCACCCTCTAATTCTATTTTCTCTGGTGGTCACCTTTATTTGGGGTTATTAGTATTGTGAATACATTTGTGTTCAGTGCTTTGTGTGCTTTGCCTTGTTGCTATTGTATTTTGTGCCCTGAAGTCAACATAGGAGAGAGTGAGCTACATAACCAGACACCCAGAGAGAAGAGATCATAGGGAGACAAAGAACAGCCCACATACAAAAAAGGAGCCACCACTAGAAAAAGAAGTAAATGAAATAGAGGCAAGCTATAAGTCAGAGAAAGAATTCAGAAAAATGGTCAAAAGATTGCTAAAAAGGTTAGAAGAAAAATTCAACAATATGTATAAGAACCAAGAGGATATGGAGAAGAATCAAGAAGAAATAAAAAATGACATCACTGCAATAAAGAACTCAATAGAAAGCATCAACAGTAGACTAGAAGAAGTGGAGGACCGCATCAGTGAGCTAGAAGATAAGGTAAGAAAAAATACCCAAGCAGAGCAGCATCTAAAAAATAAAAAAAAACCAAAAAAAAAAAACCAGGAGGAGAGTATAAGGGAACTTGGGACAACATGAAACAAAACAACATCTGCATAATAGGGAATCCAAAGGAGAGGAAACTGAGCAAGGAATGGAAAACTTGTTTGAAGAAATAATGACAGAAAACTTCCCTGATATTGGGAAGAAAAAACCCACACAAATCCAAGAAGCTCAGAGTGCCAAGCAAAATGAACCCCCAAATACCAATGCCAAGACACATTATAATTAAATTGGCAAACACCAGTGACAAAGTAAGAATCTTAAAAGTGGCCAGAAAGAAACAAAAAGTTACCTAAAAAGGATCCCCAATCAGATTAGTGACTGATTTCTCAACAGAAACACATCAGGCCAGAAGGGAACACAATGAAACATACAAGGTCATACATTCTGAATCCAAGAATATTGTACCCAGCAAGGCTATCAATCAAAATTGAGGGTGAAATCAGGAGTTTCACAGACAAAAAGGGACTAAGGGAGTTTATTACCACCAAACCAGCAATGGAATAAATGCTAAAGAGTCTGCTGTAAAAAGAAGAAATAGAAAGCAAAGAAGAAAAATTTGGTCAGATACATTAAAAAAAAAGAAAACTAGATCACCAACTTATACCATACATAAAAACCGACTCAAAATGGCTAAAAGACTTAAATGTAAGACCAGAAACCATAAAAATCCTATAAGACTCCATAGACAGCAAAATTGCAGACATAAGCCTTAGCAATCTTTCTATAGACACAGATCCTAAAGCAAGAGAGATTAAGGAGAAAATAAACAAATGGGACTACATAAAAATAAAAAGCTTCTGCACAGCAAAAGAAACCATCAACAAAACAAGAAAGCCCACTGCATGGGAGAATATATTTGCCAATGTTATCTCCGACAAAAGTGTAATATCCAACATTTACAGAGAACTCATACAACTTAACAAAAGGAAGATAAACAATAAAATAAAATAAAAATGGGTAAAGGACCTAAAAAGACATTCAGAAAGTCAAGAGATATATGAAAACATGCTCAAAGTTACTAATCATCTGAGAGATGCAAAAAAAAAAAAAAAATGAGATACCACCTCACACCTGTCAGAATGGCTATCATCAACAAATCAACAAATGACAAGTACTGGCAAGGATGCAGAGAATAAGGAACCCTCCTTTTCTACTGGTGATACAGTCATTGTAGAAAACAGTCTGGAGTTTCCTCAAAAGTTTAAAAATGGAACTGCCATTTGACTCAATAATACCACTTCCAGAACTATATCCCAAGAAAACAGAAACACCAATCAGAAAGGATATATGCACCCCTATGTTCATAGAAGCACAATTTATAATAGCTACAATTTGGAAACAGCCTAAATGCCCATCAGCAGATAAATGGATTAGAAAACTATGGTACATCTACACAATGGAATACTACACTGCTTAAAAAAGGAGGAATTCCTACCATTTGCAGCAGCATGGATGGAACTGGAGAGCATTATGCTAAGTGAAATAAGCCAGGCAGTGAAAGAAAAATACATGATCTCATTCATTTATGAATAATAAAGAACATTATAACCTGATGAACCAAAAAGATAGATACAGAGGCAGAGAAGCATTGAACAGGCTGTCAAATTACAGCAGCAAGTCTGGGGAGGTAAGAGATCAACCAAAGGACTTGTACTCATACATATAAGCATAACCAATGGGTGCAAGGCACTAGGGTGTGGGAGGTATGTTTTGAGGGGTTGGAGAGGCTGGGGGAAGATCAATGGGGGGGGGGAGAAGATATATGCACTACTATTTGTAATGCTATAAACAATTAAAAAAAGGTTTTACATATTCAGATTCTTGAGGGGGAGGGGGTGTCAAAAGAAGAGTACCTCAAACTTCAATAAACTGAAACACTGTCACATTTGTTCACAGACATACTAGCTATGCTGCTGTTATGTTACAATAACCGAGCTGAGGGCTGATAGAAACCACACATGAGTTCTGCAAAGCTGAAAATAGTTACTATCTGGCCCTTTGGAGAAAAATGTGCCGACTTCTGCTCTAAGCCATTCCACTTTATGCTTACTTAACATCTCTAATTGGAAGTCTTAAAAAATACCCCACGTTTAACATGTCCCAAATCAAACACCTGATTTCCTCCACTACACATACTTAGAACCATATTTTAAGCCTTCCCCTGTGGAAAATCCATCCTATGTGAAAATCCATCCTATTTAAATTTACATCCTATGTAAAAACCAGAGACCTAGAGTACTTTTGAATCATTTCTTTCAGCCATGATCAAAGCCATCAGCAAATATGGTCAACGCTGCCTCCTAGATACCCAAACACATTTCTTTCCTTCCACTGTCCAGCACCCTTGGCCCGAGCCTTCATCGTCCCTTTTCTGAGTCGCTGTCATAACTTCTTCCTAGGACTTTTGCTTTGTTTCTTGCTCAAGACAGCAGCCAGAATACTCTTCTGCTCACCACCCTTTGGCCTTTCTACACATGCCAACCACACTCCTGCTCCAGGGTTCTGGGGCTTCCCCATCTGTGCAGATCTCTCCCCAGTGCCATCCTATCTTTACACAGGCTCTCCCCTCTATCCAACCTGAATCTATACTCCTAGGCCTTGAGTTTGGCCTTTCCCTTGCTTTATTGATCGCCACATAATTTCAGTTTCCCACACAGTATATATACTGGGTTTTCATTGTATTTAGGCCCCATGAGGGCAGAAGTTTAGTTCATTTTCTTCAATAATAAATCTCTGGCACTAGACCAGGGTCTGATACACATCAGGTACTTAAGTATCTGCTGAATGAATGAGAAATCGGTCCCTACACTCAGGAAGCAGTGAGTTCAGTGACATACAGAAATGGGTGAACATATAAGTAATTGTAAAGAATGGGGCTTAATAATACACTTCTTATTTTACCTACTTTATTAGTAAACACTTTATTCTAAACAAATCAAATGCAATGGTCTCAATCAAAGGGAGAGACAGCTAACTCAGTAACACGCTCTCTGTATGAAATTACAAGCAAATATACTTCACTGCACAGGGGCACTGGTTACATGCCCGAATTCCCATTCTTATCTTCTGGTTCAAGTCTTAATTCCCTCCTTTGCAATTCTATCCATTCAAAGTCCATTCTGACTACAGGTACCACCTCGACTCCTCCTCCTCCTAACTCTTCTCCCTAAGTCCTACTAGTCAGCTCCTGTAAAAATATTAATGCTTGAAATTACTCTCTGGTGGAGCTCCTGTCTACCAATCTTTAAAGGGACATTCATTTCTTAGCCACAAATGCAGTGAAACTCAGTTTTCACAGAGACAATATATCCATTAAAACACTATCATTTCTAAGAAACAACTCAAGTTTAGTCAATGTTTGAGAAGTTCAGAGTAATACTAACAGAATTATACACTTGAAATCTACATAATTTTATTAACCAGTGTCACCCCAATAAATTCACTTAAGTTTTTAATGGAAAAAAAAGAAACTGTGAATAATAATGATGGTGATGAGTAGCACTCTACTGTATAACCTAGAGGCAGTGCACTTTCTAGGCATTTAAGGAAAAATATCTGAGGGAGGTTTATGAATGGTAAAATGCATCAATGGACTAATAACACCACCATACTCAAAACTATCACAGTAGAAATGACATTCCCTGCTTGGCTTCTTCACTTCCTGGTCAATTTTTAACTAGGAAAAACAGTAACAATTTTCATTTATTGAATTTTAAATAAATATATGGGAAAGCTGCAGATGTGGTAATAGAAGAATCAATGACAAGAAATAGTCATACCCTCTCCTCCAGTCTAGCCAGCTGCTCTTTGTAGAATGCATCTTGCCTCTTTATCACTCTATCTTTCTCTTCCAGCAGCCTTGCCTATAAAAAGAAATGAAGAATATACTATATTAGGGAAAAGCAACAGCAAAGCAAAAGTCAAGTATAAATTACATTAGAAATAAGTACACAGAGTGGAAGATTTCTTCAAACTATTAGGTCTCTGCCATGGAAAAACGTTAATATGATGATGATTACGGTATTTAAATGTAAAGAATGATTCTGCATTGTTTTTTTCTTTTTCTTTTTACTATAACAGCTGTGTCCTACTTTGTCCAAATGCGTCATAATACAGCAGAGACAGTTTTTATTTAACTTCTCTTTTGGAGAGTAATTTCAAGCATTAATATTTTTACACAATAAAACTTTGATTTTAATCTGGGCATAAGACAGATGGTTATTAACCTTTCTTAAACAACAAAAAATGCCTATGCAACACTGTTTACATAAACTTTAGAATTGGGAACCCTTAAGTTACTCAGTGAAGCTTGAATATAAATACATGTATTGGTCTACTTTTTTTTT